>PVIA01011114.1:0-46895 GCA_004024845.1 Tonatia bakeri
TATAAGCTGTATAAAAATTAAACACATATCTGATGCAGATTCCCTCACCTCCCACCCTTAGACACATGTTTTCTGAGAAATGGTTTAATCTGTCAAGAAATGACTAGCTCTAGCTGTGGCCTGAGCTGACAGTACAGATTTGCTTCCTCTTTCAATACTGTCATAATAAGCTTTAAAAACAAAGCAAAACAAAACAAAACAAAAAACCCTTCTCCAGTTTCATCTAGTTTATCACTGTTATAAAGACATCTCCTTTTGCAAAGTCTACCATGTCAAATAGGATGGAGGACTCATATCCAGCATAAACACCCTAAACAGGTTACACCAAGGCAGAGATCAAGACTAATTAAAATAAATTGGGCAAAATAAATCTCCTTTTAAAATAAATAAAAGGAGAAGGCCTAGGTTTGAGCAACTTGAAAGATTACACACTGCCCACAAGACACGGTCTCTCCTGGATACATCCAAGTTGGTTCCTTTACCATCCTTTCCACATACCCTGATTTGTTCCTTGCATTGCCTTTCTTCACCTCAGGGATGATTGCCATCTTCATCTCTTTCACACAAACCTCACTTCCTTGAAGATCCAGCCTGTGATCTATTTTTTTAACACAGCCTCTTTGATGGAGCCCCCACTGTGATGGTCTGGTTTTTTAACCACCAATAAACAACACTTTATTTGAAAATCTCCAAACTTGCCAGAAGCAGCACTTTCCAAGCCCTAAGCCTACCCGTTCTTATCAAGCTCCAAGGGACAATGAGTTCTCCTTACCTCACCCTGCCCTCCACCAAACTCACACACCCATACCTCACACATACTTTGGGCCATGCAAGCGAAGTCCAGGGCCCCCTTCCACTAGGAGGCTTTATAGTCCTGCGGCAAAGCGTGGAAGTGGCAGTGCTCTGCCATCGCAGGAGATGATGGGAGCCAGAGCTGCTTGCAGAGATTGAGGAAAAGATAAAAAGAGAGGAGGCACCAAATAAGGCTCCCTGAAAAACTTCAACTTACTGCTTATAAAAAGTGGTTCCTGCATAGAAAAACCTGCTCCCCAAATAGTGCATATACCCATAGGAGAGAAAAAAAAAGCAGCAGCAAGACTGTGCTGGTAGGAATGGCAGAACTTTGATTTACAAAGGCTAGGAAGACTATGAGCTGTGGCCCTCTTCCTTGTCCAGTTCCCCAGAGTCAGCTCAGACACTGGCCCCAAGGGGCAGTCTGTAAACAAGAAAAGCCAGGGGCCTTGGTTCTGAAAGTCTGTTACAATGCCAAAGTACAGTCTCCAGAGTCCTACATGGGCCTGAATGCAAGGCACAGAGGCATGTGTTGGGAACCAACACTTAAGTACAATAATAAGGCTATAAAGACCAAGCAACTAGGAATAGGAGTCCTATCACTATATTTGTGAAACTAAAGCTGGGGAGCAGAGAGTGACAGGAGATACTCCTCACCCCATCCTTATTCTATGTGTCTGTGGCCTCAGATGGTGGTCCTTTCCAGGCTGAAGAAGGGATGGCTCCATGGCAGGGAAGAAAGGAAAGGGATCCCTAAGCAATTTGGTCAGATAAATTCGTGACGGTCTGTTCTTTACATTTAATACCTTTCCTAAGGAATTCACATAGAATTTCCAGCCAACAATTATATTTTAGGAACCAGGCAACAGGGACATAAACATTATTTGTTTAAAACTTTTTAAAGAAAAAAATTATATTAAGTTATAACTCCCAGGGCCTTATTGCATTGTGTTGTGGGAAGAAAGCTGATCAAATGATGCCTGACTGAATGGGCCTAGTGAGATGAGCAGGCTTTGCAACACAGGTGAAGGAAAAGATAAATTCCAGCAGAAGGAGCACACATAAAGAGGAATAAAAGGAAATGGCAGATCATGAAGTACTGGCAAATTCAGAAAGGCTGAAAATCTAGATAGATGAGAAAGGTTCCAAACCATGTTGAGACCAAACTCTGAAGGGCCTATGTGTCATGCCAAAGGAACACACAACCTCAATGGCAAACACATTTGCTTTTAAAGAAAATAACTGCTAGCAATATAGACTGAAATGAGGAGGAAGACTGATGCACTAAGTTTAATCAAGAGGTGATGAGTACTGAACCAGGCAGTAGTATTGATAATGAAAAACATTACTAATGAAGCATTTCCCAGGTACAAGCAACCATGGACTTCCTAACAAAGTATAAACACATGTTGTTTTGGAATCATCCAGGAAGTTCAAACTTTTTCAAACAATAACTTGACTATCTTTAATAACTTCAACTTCTTTCAATCCATCCCAATTACAAGTCCCTGAAATCCATAGGACAATGCGAATTCTGCTTCCATGCATCTCCAAATTGAAAAGGGCCTCTTTAATCTATTCTCAAGAGTCTCTGTAACGGAAAGAACAGCTGGCTGTATCCTTACAAAATACGTAAAATTCATTAATGTAGTGTGGAACATGGATGGATACATTTTCTCTTTCATAGAATGTATAAAATAAGACATAGTGAGCTTCAGGTTAATATAATCAGTAAGCATCTCAACATTCTATCTGAATCTCAGAAACTCTCCTTCTAGGGTAGACAGAGCCTAAAAAACTAAGGTAGAGAGAGTAGGGGCAAAGAATGTTACTTTCCTTGCATCCAAACCTCCACAGACACCATGCAAAGAACACCCACCAGATATTTATTAAATAATTACCTTCTCTCACTGTTCTAGTCAGTGGGAACCCATCCATACTCTTGTGGTGATCACCATCTCAAAAAGGGAGATAGTCATCACTTCCGCATAAACAACGCTCACCTCCTCACACAGCCACATCAAAATTACAAATTAAATATAGTATAATGATCACTCAGAACTGTCAGATATCAACCTGAATGGAAGTCCAACAACTACGGAATTAAAGAAACGACATCCACCCAGACTGGTAAGAGGGATGGAGACACAGAGATGTGGAACAGGTTGGTCCCAAACCATGTAAGTGAATAAAAATGTGTCAGGGATATCTTAGGAGTGAAGGATCCCAGCCCCACACCAGCCCCCCACCAGGCCCCCACCCCCATCCCAGGGTTCCAGTGCCAAGAAGACCCCATAACAAGTGGCTGCAAAACCCAGCAGAGAATGAGTTGGTGGAAGAAACCTCTGGAGTCACAAGCGGTTGCTGTTAAAGAACTCAGATGCGAACTTACTCAAGACTTACTTCCTGTGAGCTCCAGCACTGGGGTAGCAGTTTGAAAGGTACCAGTGGCATATGGTGAGGAACTGAAGTGTCTGCCATCAAGGCAAGAGCTGGTGGACAGCCTTCTCCTACGCGGGAAGGCAGGCAGAGGTCACAGTCCCTTTTCTGAACCCTCTTCTGACAGAGCCACAGAACTGGCAGGTAGGTGCCACATCTGAGACTCCAACAACCTGGCTAACACTGTTGGCCCCACCGTGGAGATCCACTGAGGCTCTGTCCCATCCAACTTACAGCTGTTAACAATGGCTTTTCCGTAAGTATGGATGCTCTTGGCTCATGCTTCACAACTTCCTAAATCCTTTGAAATAAACAACAGCCAGCCTCACTGTGGTCCTAGGCCTACACTAGCAGCAGCCAGCCTGGAATCACAGCTTGGCTTCACTTGGGAATCTCTAAGCCTAGCACAAGTAGCAGTCATTTCAGATTGCTTTATACCTCAGGCAGAGTGGCTCCAGGCAAAACATAGGTGGGGGGTGAACTCGATCAGCACCCTTGGGGAAACTCCAGGACATGCACACACCGTGAACAGCTACAGACCACACTGAAGCACCACTACCCTACCACTGTACTGGTGATCCTCCACAGAGGGAGGGGGTTGGTGGTCATTGGTAACAGCCCATCCTTTCAGCCAACTGGCCTGGGATAATCCCTCCCATTGACCTGCCAACAGCAATCAAGGCTAAACTATAAGAGGAAAGTGTATACAGCCCACATGGAGGGTACATCTTGAGTACCCAATTGGGTAATGGGGAGGCTGTGCCACTGGCCCCTATAGGACACCTACTACATTAGGCCATGCTAGCAGCTCTACAGTAGGTACTATCTACAAACACACACAGAGGCTGCCAAACTGATGAGACAAAGAAACATGGCCCAAATGAAAGAACAGATCAAAACTCTAGAAAAAGAACTAAACAAAATGGAGATAAGCAATCTATTAGATGCAGAGTTCAAAACACTGCTCAAGGAATGTTCTAAAACATTCCTTATAAGGATGCTCAAGGACCTCAGTGAGGACTTTGACAGCATAAAAAAGACCCAGTCAGAAACAAAGGATGGCTAATTGAAACAAAGAAAAATTTACAGAGAACCACCAACAGGAGCGGATGAAGCCAAGAATCAAATCAAAGATATGGAACACACGGAAGCAAAAAGCAACCAATCAGAACAAGAAGAAAAAAGAATAATAATAAAAAAAAAAAACCAAAAAACAAGGAACATGTAAGCAGCCCCTGGGACAAATTCAAGTGTTCCAACATTTGTATCATGGGGCTGCCAGAAGAAAAAGAGAAAGAGCAAGAAATTGGGAATCTATCTGAAAAAAAAAAAGAAAGAAAAAAAACTTCCCTAAGTTGGAGAAGGAAAGAGACATGCAAGTCCAGGAAGTACAGATAGTCCCAAACAAGACGGATGCAAAGAGGACCATTCCAAAACACATCATAGTTAAAATGCGAAAGTTAAAGAGAGAATCTTAAAAGCAGCAAGAAAAAAGCAGTTACCTACAGGAGAGTTCCCGTAAGATTGTCAGCTGATTTATCAAAAGAAACTGCAGGCTAAAAAGGATTGGCAAGAAATTTTTATGAAAACCAGGGAACTATAGCCAAGACTGCTCTACCCTGGAAAGCCATCATTTAGAATGGAAGGGTAGATAAAGAATTTCCCAGATATGAGAAAACTAAAGGAGTTCATCATCACGAAACCATTATTATATGAAAAGTTAAAGGGACTTATTTAAGGAAAAGACAATCAAAACTATGAACAATAAAATGGCAATAAATACACATCTATCAACAACTGAATGTAGAAAAACAAACTAAGCAAATAAGAAGAACAGAGACAGAATCACAGATACAGGGAGCGTCTGGTAGTGGAAGGGTTTGGGGGAATGGGTGATGAGGTAAGGGGTTTAAGAAGTACAAATTAATAATTACAGAATGGCATGGGGATGTAAATTACAGCATAAAAAATGGAGTAGTCAATGAACTTACATGCATGACCAATGGATATGAAAAAAGGTGTGGGAACTGTGTAAGGGAGTTGGAGGTGCTGAGTGGATGGGGGCCTAGGAAAAAATTGGGACAACTGTAATGTCATTACCAAGAAAATATAATTTAAAATAATGAATAACAAAAGAGATAGTAATAAGCAAAACAACTAATAAATTATGTTATACAGTACTAAATGCTATGAGAAAAAAAGAGCAGAGTCAAGTTGTATTGGGGAGGTCAGTGTGGGCCTCAATGAGACTGTGACATTTAGGCAAAGACTTGGAGGAGGTTAATCATATCGTTATTTTGTTTAAGAGTGCTCCAGGCACAGAGAAAATGAATGCCCTAAGGTGGGTATATGTCTAATGTGTCTGAGGGACACAAAGAATGTCATTTGAATGAACAAAGGGAACACAAAGAGCCTAAAATTTAGGTTCAGAGAGTTGAGAAATCCTATACTGACTCATTAGTCTCATTTCATTAGTAGCACCTTCTAATCTAACAGAAAAACATGTTCTCTACTTCAAATTTCTCATAGTATCTAGTACAGTGTCATAATGATTTAGACTGCCAAGTGTCCAAGCATTGTTTATATGATGATTTTCAGAAAATTTTCATAATCACATTATGCTGTGGTAGAATTTTGTCATAATGACAAATGACTATTAAACCATTCTGAAACACAAATAGGAGATAAAACTGTTAACTGACTTAAATGAGTTAATTGATTCAGCAAAAAAACCAAAAGAGATCAAAAAGCTTCATGGCTTTTTAGGTATATATCTGGAATTATCTGGTGCAAATAAAAGGAGATGGATGCAGGGAGGCTGAAGGTGCCTAAACAAATGTGTTTTGATGTCTACTCCATCCCTATCAGCATATGTGACTATAAGCCAACTGTGATTCCTATAGAAAAGTACAACCTACTACTCGAGAAATGTTTTAGTATCCAAGCTACTCAGACACTACAGTTTGAGAGAACAGCCAAGTCATTATACTTACAGGGGGCGGGGGGGGGGTCTCAGATTTCTTGTCTATAAAATAAAATGGCTAGACTGGACCAACCCTTCTCTATTATTTTTAGTTACTGACTTTCATTAATACTGTGGAAGTATCAAGTGCAAACTCCTTGGAACTCCTATTTTATCTTAAAAATTTGCCTTATCTTAAAATTCTACTTCAATATCTATCTGTGTTTTAATATATAGACAACCAACCTCCACCTCCTCAATTCTGAGTATAATTGATGGTCCTGGAAGAAGCTCCATGTATTCCCTATGACCCTCCCAGTACACTGATTCTTGTCCCTCTAGTCCCCAGAGTAAGTACTCTACAGTAGAGCTTCTCAAACAATGAGCTGTGTCTACACTAGGTGCCTCTGTTAAAATGCTACTTTACTATTACAGCAAGATTTTGATCCACCTACCTCATGTGCACCAGCAGCACTCAGTCCGCCACTCATTTGTAGCCTTCCTTCTTAAGGTTAAACACTTTGTGGACAGAGACCCTGTAATGTTCACCACATATTCCCACTACATAGCACCATGCCCTGCCCAGTACCCAGAGTTCAAGAAGGCCACCAAATTAAAAAACTTGGAAAGACTGTGGTATAACTCACAGACCTTATTCCAATTTTTTTTATTTTAATTGTTGTTCAAGTAAAATTTTCTATCTTTTACTCCAATCCCAGCTCACCCACCCAACCCTCCCCACCTCCCTCCCATTTCCTCCCACCCCTAGTTTTTCTCCATGTGTCCTTTACACTTGTTCCTGTAAACCTTTCCCCTTTTCCCCTGACATTCCCCAGAAATTACCCTGAAATTCCCTCCCATCACCCCTCTGGTCACTATCAGCCTGTTCTCTATTTCAGTGTCTTTGGTTATATTTTGCTTATTTGTTTGTTTTGTTGTATAGGTTCCTGTTAAAGGTGAGATCATATGGTACTTGTCTTTCACTGCCTGGCTTATTTCACTTAACATAATGCTTTTCAGTTCCATCCATGCTGTCGCAAAGGGTAGGACTTCCTTCTTTCTTTCTGCTGCAGAGAATTCCATTGTGTAAATGTACCATAGTTTTTTTATCCATTCATTTACTGGTGGGCATCTAGGTGGCTTCCAACACAGGGTTATTGTAAATTGTGCTGCTATGAACATTGGGGTGCATAGGTTCTTTTAGATTAGTGTTTCAGGATTCTTAGGATATAATCCTAGCAGTGGAATTCCTGGGTCAAAAGATAGATCCATTTTTAATTTTCTCAGAAAATTCCATACTGTTCTCCATAGTGGTTGTTGTACCAATCTGCAATCCCACCAACAGTGCCCTAGGGTCCCCTTTTCTCCACAACTTCTCCAACACTTGTTTGTTGCTTTGTTTATGATGGCCATTCTGACTGGTGTGAAGTGGTATCTCATTGTGGTTTCAATTTGCATCTCTAAATTGATGGCTAGCGATGCTAAGCATCTTTTCATGTCTCTGGACCCACTGCATGTCCTCCTTGGAGAAGTGTCTGTTCAAGTCCTTTGCCCACTTTTTAATTGGGTTGCTTGTCTTCTTAGAGTGGAGTCCTGTAAGTTCTTTATATATTTTGGAGATTAAACCCTTGTCTGAGGTATCATTGGCAAATATGTTTTCCCATACAGTTGGTTCTCTTTATATTTTAATACTGTTTTCTTTAGCTGTGCAGAAGCTTTTTATTTTGATGAGATCCCATTTGTTTATTCTTTCCTTTATGTCCCTTGCTCTGGGGGGACATATCAATAAAAATGTTGGCTGTGTGAAATATCTGAGATTTCCTGGCCTATGTTCTCCCCTAGGACTTTGATAGTGTCATGGCTTATATTTAAATCTTTTATCCAACTTGAATTTATTTTTGTGTAAGGCGTAAGCTGGTGATCGAGTTTCATTTTTTTGCAAGTACCTGTCCAGTTCTCCCAACACCATTTGTTACCCCATTTTATGTTGTGGCTCCCTTTGTCAAATATTAATTGACCATATAGACTTGGGTTTATTTGTGGGCTCTCTGTTCTGTTCCACTGGTCCATGGGCCAGTTTTTATGCCATGAGATCCAGTTTCTGTGCATTCTTAGATCCTTATATGATTATTTGGCCCCATTATTTTAGTTGTTCTAGAAGGTGTGTAGTGCTCACCACCAAGGTTTTAATTTTCATTTCCCAAGCAGTTAAGAATGTTTCTCTAATGGTTAATGACGTTTCTCACATGCTTATGTGTTTATCTGACATCTGCATTTATAAGCTTATGCTTATTTCCTAATTGTTTTTTAAGTGATCAACTTTGAAAGCTCTATATATATACTAGATATGAGTTCTTCATGGTTGATAAATATTTTCTGCCAGTCTGTCCATGTCCTTTTATCCTCTTAACAAGGTTTTTCACAGACCATAAGTTTTTAAATTGGGTTTAGTGCAATTTACTGATCTTTTTCTTTTCGGAATTGTGCTTTTGGTGTCATGTTAAGAACTTTCCACCAAGGGTCAGATCCTGAATTTTCTATTTTCTTCTAAAAGTTTTGTACAGGAGTAGGCAAAAGCAGCTTTACAGTTGTGAGTATGCAAAACATAGAGTTTATTCTTATATTAACATTTATTAATTACTATATTATTTATTTGTACACGGTAAACCTACTTTGGCTCATGCCTGTACTTCACATTTTACATTTAAGTTTATG
The DNA here is from genome assembly GCA_004024845.1 of Tonatia bakeri. NCBI lineage: Eukaryota > Metazoa > Chordata > Mammalia > Chiroptera > Phyllostomidae > Tonatia > Tonatia bakeri. The sequence goes on from PVIA01011114.1 coordinate 8,909, forward strand.
ATCCACTTTAAGTTAATTTTTTATGGTGTGAGGTTTAGGTTGAGAATCATTTTTTCTCCTATAGATGTCCAAATGCTCCAGTACTGACTGTTGAAAAGATTATTCTTCGTCCATTACATTGCTTTGCACCTCTGTCAAAAAATTTTTGGGTTCTTGATTTCACCAATCTATGTTTCTATCCTTCTACCAATACCACAACGTCTTGATAACTACAGTCATACAATGCAAGTGACCCCTGAACAACAAAAGGGTTACGGAGGCTGACCCTTTGGCACAGCTGAAAATCTGCATATACATTTTTACCTAATTTTTTTTGAATTACAGTTTACTTTCAATATTATTTTGCATTAGTTTCAGGGGTACAGCGGAGGGGTTATACAATCATATACTTTACAAAGTGTTCACCGATATTTCCAGTACCCAATTGGCACCATATATCTCAATTCCTTTTTCACCCAATGCATATAACTTTGACTCCCCTAAAACCTAATTACTAATAGCCTACTGTTGATCAAAAGCCTTACTGATAACATAAACAATTTATCAACATTTTATATAATATGCTGCATTACGATAAAGTAATCTAGAAAAAAGAAAATGTTATTAAGAAAAGCGTAAGACAAATATATGTATTTACTGAAAAAAATCACACATATGTAGACCTGTGCAGTTCAAATTTGTGTGTTCAAGGGTCAACTGTCTTAAAATCAGGCAATGATTCCTACTAACCTTATTCTTCTTTTTCAAAACTGTTTTTAGTTTTTTTAGTTCCTTTGCCTTTTCACATAAATTTAAGAATAAGCTTTGTCCCCGCGTAGCTCAGTGGATTGAGCGCGGGCTGTGAACCAGGCATCGCAGGTTCGATTCCCAGTCAGGGCACATGCCTAGGTTGCAGGCCATGGCCCCCAGCAACCGCACATTGATGTTTCTCTCTCTCTCCCCCTCTCCCTTCCCTCTCTAAAAATAAATTAAAAAAAAAAAAAAAAGAATAAGCTTTTGTATATCTACAAAATAGTCTTCCCGAAACTTTGATAGAAAATATGTTAACCTGACCTTCAGGTCAAGATGGAGGCATAGGTAGATATACTTTGCCTCCTCACACAACCAAAAAAAGGATAACAACCAATTTAGACATAAAATACAATGAGAACTGCCAGAAAATCGAACTGTATAAAAGACCAACAACAACGGAGTTAAAGAAGAAACATTCATCCAAACTGGTAGGAGGGGCAGAGATGGGCAGCTATGGTGGAGAGAACACATGGCAAGGCCATAGCTGACAGGCCAGGTGGTCCCAAATTTGCGTGGGGATATACAAGAAGGAACAACTGGGGAGTGAGACAGACTGCACAGCCCAGAGTTCCAGCAAAGAGAAATAAAGCCCCAAAACCTCTGGCTGTAAAGACTTGGGCATTGCAGCAGCAGGAGAGACTGCCAGTCTCATAGGAAGTCTGCTTGAAGGGTCCATGGGTTCCTAGAACATACGTTAACTCCACTCACCTAGGAATCAGCACCAGGGCAACACCTTGAAGGGTGCAATTCGCTTGTGGGTAGCAGGGGAAGTCACTAGAAGTGGGGTGTGAGCTGAGCAAGCAGCACTGTTGTTCCCTCTCTGACCCCTCCTCCACAGACAGTGCCACAATGCAGAAGAAGTGGGTTGCCCTGCCCTGGTGAATACCTAAGGCTCTGCCTCTTACTACGTAACAGATATGAAAGAACATATACAAACTCCAGAAAAAGAACTAAGCGACAAGGAGATGGCCAACCTATCAGATGCAGAGATCAAAACACTGGTAATAAGGATGCTCAGAGAAATAATTGTGCACAGATGCAAAATACAGGAAGAAGTGAAGGCTATACAAAGTGAAACAAAGAAATATATACAGGGAACCAACAGTGTAGGGAAGGAAACCAGGACTCAAATCAACAATTTGGAGCAGAATGAAGAAACAATAAATGAAAAACATTTTGGGAGGCTTAGGATCCCATGGGACGACGTTAAACATTCCAACATCCAAATCATAGGGGTGCCAAAAAGAGAAGAGGTAGAGCAAGAAATTGAAAACTTATTTGAAAAAATAATAAAAGAAAAGTTCCTCAGTCTGGCGAAGGAAATTAGACCTAAAACTCTAGGAACCTCAGCGTCCCAAACAAGTTGGATCCAAGGAAGCACACACCAAGGCACATCATAATTAAATGGTCAAAGATTAAAGGTAAGGACGGAATCTTAAAATCAGCAAGAGAGTTACCCACCAAGGAGTTCCCATAAGACTATCAGCTGATTTCTCAAAAGAAACTTTGCAGATAAGCAGGGGCTGGAAAGAAGTATTTAAAGTCATAAAAGGCAAGGACCTACATCCAAGATTCCTCTATCCAGCAAAGCTCTCATTTAGAATGGAAGGGCAGATGAAGTGCTTCACAGATACGGTCAAGTTAAAGTAGTTCATCATCAAGCCCTTATTACATGAAATGTTAAAAGGACTTATTTAAGAAATAGAAGATCAAAACTACGAACAGTAAAATGACAGAAATGGAGACCACGTGGAGAGTTATCAGTGGGCACGGGGAGGCAGGAGAATGAGGAAAAAGTTACAGGGAATAAGAAGCATAAATGGTAGGTACAAAATAGACAGGGGAAGGCTAAGAATATTATAGGAACTTCCAGCACAGATGGAAGCACAGGTAGACACACTGTGCCTTCTTTTACAACCAAAAGAAGGAGAAGAACAAATTTAAAAACAAACGAACAAAAAACAGAACTGCCAGAAAATTGAACTGTGTGGAAGTCCAACAACCATAGAGTTAAAGAAGAAACATTCAGTCCAACAACCTATCAGATGCACAGTTCAAAACACTGGTTATCAGCATGCTCCAGGAACTCACTCGGTACTTCAACAGCATAAAAAAGACCTAGGCAGCAATAAAGGTTGCATCATACGAAATAAAGAAAAATCTACAGGGAACCAGCAGTGACAGGAAGGAAACTAGGACTCAAATCTACGGTTTGGAGCAGAAGGAAGAAAGAAACGTCCAACCAGAACAGAATGAAGAAACAAGAATCCAAAAAAATGAGAGGCTTAGGAACCTCCAGGACATCTTTAAATGTTCAACAGCCAAATGATAGGGGTGCCAGAAGGAGAAGAGGAAGAGCAAGATACTGAAAACTCACTTGAATATTGAACAAATAGTGAAGGAGAACTTCTCCAATCTGGAGAAAAAAAGAGACTTCTAGAAAGTCCAGGAAGTTCAGAGAGCCCCAAAGAAGTTGGACCTAAGGATGATGGACCAAGGCACATCATAATTACATTAGCCAAGGTAAAAATGAAGGAGAGAATCCTAGAAGCAGCTAGAGATAAGAGGACAGTCACCTACAAAGGAGTTCCCATCAGATTGTCAGCTGATTTCTCAAAAGAGACCTTACAGGCAAGAAGGGGCTGGAAAGAAGTATTCCCAGTCATGAAAGGCAAGGACCTACAACCAAGATTGCTCTATCCAGCAATGCTTTCATTTAGAATGGAAGGGCAGATCAAGTGCTTCTCAGATAAGGTCAAGTTAAAGGAGTTCATCATCACCAAGCCCTTAATTTATGAAATGTTAAAGGGATTTATCTAAGAAAAAGAAGATAAAAAAACATGTATAGTAAAATGACAGTAAACTCACAAATATTAACAACCACACCTAAACAAAAGCAAACTAAGCAAAAAACTAGAACAGGAACAGAACCACAGAAATGGAGATCACGTGGAGGGTTCCATCAACAGGGGAGTGGGAGGAAGAGGGAGGGGGAAAAGGTAGGGAGAATAACTAGCATAGATGGTAGGTAGAAAATAGACAGGGGGAGGGTGAGAATAGTATGGGAAATGTAGAAGCTAAAGAACTATGACACATGGACATGAACTAAAGGGGGGGAATGTGGGACAACTGTAATAACATAATCAATAAAATATATTTAAAAGAATAAAATATTCTTATATATATATATATATAAAAAAGGAAGTTGGAACCAAGGAGGAACACACCAAGGCACATCATAATTACATTAGCCAAGATTTAAGATAAGGAGACAATCTTAAAAGTAGCAAGAGTAAAATGACAACAAACTCACAGGTATTAACAACCGAACATAAAAAAACAAACAAAGTGAGTAAGTAAGTAAACAACTACAACAGGAATGGAATCACAGAAATGGAGATCACATGGAGGGTTATCAGCGGGGGAGTAGAAGGGGGAGAGAGGGGGAAAATGTACAGAGAATAAGCAGCATCAATGGTAGGTAGAAAATAGACAGGAGGTTAAAAATAGTATAGGAAATGCAGAAGCCGAAGAACTTATATGTATGACCCATGGACATGAACTAAAGGGACAGAATGTGGGTGAGAGGGGGTGTGCAGGGTGGAGGGGAATAAAGGGTGGGGAATGGGACAACTGTAATAGCATAAACAATAAAATATATTTAAAAAGAATACTATAGGAAATGGAAAAGCTAAAGCACTTATACATATGACTCATGGACATGACTAAGGAGGTGGAATGCTGCTGGGAGGGAGGGTTCAAGGCAAAAGGGAATAAAGGAGAGAAAAAAAATGAAAAAAAGAGAGAGAGAGAGAGAGAAAGTGAACAGCATAAAAAGGTCCAGTCAGAAACAACAGATACAGTAATTGAAATTAGGAACAATTTACAGGGAATCAAAAATAGAGTGGATAAAGCCGAGAACCAAATCAGAAATTTGGAATATAAGAAAGCAAAGGACACTCAATCAGACCAGCAATAAGAAAAAAGAATACAAAAAAAATGGGGACAGTGTAAAGAGCCTCTGGGACAACTTCAAACATGCCAACATTGGCTTCATAGTGCCAGAAGGTGGAAAGAGAAAGCAAGAAATTGAAACCTATTTGAAAAAATAATGACAGAACACTTCCCTAATCTGTTGAAGGAAATATACATACAAGTCCAGGAAGTGTATAGAGTTCAAAACAAAATAAACCCAGAGGCCCACACCAAGACATATTATAATTAAAATGCCAAAGGTTAAAGACAAAAAGAGAATCTTAAAAGCAGCAAGAGTAAAGCAGTTAGCAACCTACAAGGGAGCTCCCATAAGACCTTTAGCTGATTTCTCTAAAAAGAAATTTTTGTAGGCTAAAAGGGATTAGTGATAAATATCCAACGTGATGAAAAACTAGGACCTACAACCAAGGCTTTTACCCAACAAACCTATCATATAGAATTGAAGGGCAGATAAAAAGTTTCTCAGACAAGAAAAAGGTAAAGGACTTCATTACCACTAAATCCATATTACATGAAATGTTAAAGGGTCTTCTTTAAGAAGATCAAGAAATATGAACAATAAAAAACAATAAATACACAGCTATCAACAACTGAATCTAGAAAACCAAATAAACATAAATGCAGAACAGAAACAGAATCACAGACATACAGAATGTTTTGACGTTTGTCAGATGGGAGGGGGTTTGGTGGGATGGGCAAAAAAGGTGAAGGTATTAGGAAGTACAAATTGGTAGTTACAGAATAGTTTTGGGATGTAAAGTACAGTTCAGGGAATAACGTAGCCAAAGAACACATATGCATGACCCATAGACATGGACAATAATGTGGGGATTGCCTGAGGGAGTGGGGTCAGCTGGGTAAAGGGGGGCAAGTGAGAAAATTCTGAAAACTGTAACACCACAAATAATAAAATATTATTTGTTACAGAAGAATGATTCTAACATGTTATTATTAAAAGTTATGCTACTGCATCTCTCACATATATTAGGTTACAGAAGTTCAGAAGTTCCCTTCTATTTCCTGTTTGCTACATGTTTTGTTTTTAATGGTAAGCAAGAACTGACTTTTTTTTAACCCTCACCCAGAACATGTTCATTGATGTGTGTGTTTAAGAGAGAGAGAGAGAGAGAGAGAGAGAGAAACATTGATGTGAAAGAGAAAAAACAACTGGCTGCTTACCATACAAGCCCTGACTAAGAATCGAACCCACAACCTAGGTGTGTGTCCTGAACAGGAATCCAACCCACAACCTCTTCATGTATAGGAAGACACTCCAATCAAGCCATACGGGCCAGGGCAAAAACTGCCTTTAAATAATTGTGTTGCGCCTATTGAGATATTCCGTTACTCCAGTGAATTACATTTATAAGGTTTTCTAATGTTAAGCCACCCTTATATTTCTAAAATAAACTTAATAAAGACGGTGCTGTATTCAACTTGCTAATCTTTTGTTTGGATTTTTACATTAATATTCATGAAGGAGACATGCTTATAACTTTTATTCCACTTAGGAAACTTTTCTGGTTTGGATAGTAAAGTTATATAATAGCCCCATTACAACAAATTGGGAAGATTCTCTTTTAGTATTCTCTGGAAGAGTTTTATTATTTATAAAACATACCTGTAAAAACAGGTTATATGTTTTCTTTGTGGGAATATTTTTATTTGTTAATTCAATTTATTTAACTGTTACAGAACTATTTGGACTCTCTTCTCCTTCATTCAGTTTTAGTAAGTTATACTTTATTAAAGTCTGTGCCATTTCTTCTAAATGATCACATTTACTACCATAAAATTGTTTGCAGCATACAATATGATTTTTAATTCCTTTTACATCTTTATTTAAGTTCCCCCTTTCTTTCCTAATATTGTTTATATGCATCTTTCTCTCTCTTTATAGCTCTTGTTTGTTTTGTTTTTCTTGCTCAATCTTGCCAGAGTTTATTGCTCTTATCTAGGAATCAACATTTGGTTGTGTTGGTCCTTTATATTATACCAAAAATATATCTGCTTTTATTTTTGTATTATTTCCTTTATGCTTTTTTTGGTGTTTATTTGGTTACTTTTACTCTAAATTAGGTTAGAAACTTAACACATTAATTTTCAACCTTCTGTTTTATTATAAACATTTATGATAGTATATTTTCTTTGTAGTAGTTTTTACTGTGCAAGTTTTGATATAAGTAGTATGTTACGTGTTGTTCATTTGTAAGTATTTTTAAGTTTCCATGATGACTTTTTCTTAATCCACAAATTTAGAAATTTTAAAACCTTCAAATACGGAAATGTTTAGTTTTTATTAGTTATCTATCATTTAGTTGTATACAAAGAACATGGCCTCTAAGACATCAATTCTTAAATTAAGATTTACTTTAGCCTAGTCAATGGTTCATTTTTTATAAATATTACATGTAAATGTAGATTCTCTAATGCTGGACATAAGGATCTAATATTTTTATTATTAAATTAAGCTTAGTTGTGTGGTACAAATCTTCCATTTCTTTATTAATATTGTCCATTAAGATGAATTTGTCAATTTCTTCCTATAATTGAATTCATTTGTGATTAATATATCTTGAACCTATTTTATTACGTAAATAAAATCTTAGAGCTGATACTGGCATTTGTAATCAGAGTAGCTCTTTTATTTACTGGGATTTTTTTTTTTTAAGAGGGAGAGAGTAGAGGAAGCCTGGAAGTTTTCCTTACTTTCTCCGTACCTAGCAACTTATTTAAAAATATGTTTATTGAGAATCTTCTTGTTTTGTAGCAGTAAGGGACTATGAACTATCTAACCTGCCACAGTTTTTATATGTCAGTCTAAGGACTGGTGCCAAGCTAAGGTATGTAAGCATCATGTAAAAACACGGCTTAAAAATACAGATTTCCAAACCTACTAAATACATATTTAGATAAGATCTGGGATTCTGTAATTTTAGAAAAATATAATTCCTTTTCTCTCCTCTTCATTTACCTAGCTGGATACCATTTCTTTTCTTAAAAGCCATCCCTAATTCTCTAATCAGAGCTGAATGCCTCTTCTCAGCTCCACCAATACACTGTCATAGCTTCATGACATATACAATACAGTACGTATGCATCTCTCCCACTCTGCTATAAATTACTGAAGGTCAGAGTGCATACATTTATGGTACTCTCATTCATAGCACAGTGTCAGACATGTAGCTGGTTTGCAATGCAGGTTTTCTGAATAATACAAACTACTGTAAAATTCTATGTATGAAAATACATTTTTAAATGATATAATGACTATCCATTAGGAAAGGTATCATCATGGGAGCTTTTAAAAAATATACTTTTTTAGGTGTATCTGGATTTAGTGAAAGAGAGTCACCACCTCCATGACCTCCTCTACTTTGTGAGAACAGCACACATCGAAAAGAGGTAGTTGAGATGGTATTTGGAGGAAAAGGACTTTGACTGAAGTTGGTCAGAGAGGAAGGATATTCCAAAAAGGGAATGACATAGTTGAAGACACTGAGGTATCAAAAAAACAAGTCACAATGAAAGAACTCTAAGTGATTCAGTTTTACCAAAATGATTAATTTATAGAAAAATGGCAAGAAAAAAAATCTTGAGATGTATAAAGGATCAGTCTCCCAAAAGCCTTCTATGATAATGCTAAACGACTTTAACTCGTCACGAAACTTGTCAAACACTACTGAAGAAGGGAGTGGAAAACAGACTTGCATTATACGAAGATTACTGTGGATACTGTATGGAGAATGGACTGAAGTAGAAAGAGAGTGGAGACAGAGAGGCTAGTTAAAAGGTTGTCATAATAACCCAAGAAAGAAGTAGTATGGCCCTGAACCAAGAGAGTATGAAGACACTCCAGAAGAGATTTGAAATATATAGTGGCAATAAAATTGTAATTACTTAGTTACTAACTAGGTGTGGGAGCTGAATGAGAGAGAAAGAAGTCTGAGTCTCTAGCTGTAGAAAATGTGCGAACAGTGGTACTGTTTATAAATATGGGGAATAAAGTTAAATGAGCAGTTTTTAGGGTTGGGACTGACGGATTATATGAGGGAGGAATGCTAGCTCAGTGTCCAGTCTTACTGAGTCTGAGGTGGCCGTAAGGACATCCAGACAGAAATGGGTGACTTGCATAAATGGGTATTTAGCTAAGAAGAGAGACTTAGGCTGTCAATGAGATTTGGTGTCACAAATAGAGAGAGATGGTAACTGAATGCATAGCTGATGAGATCATTCATACAAGTGTTAGAGTGAGAAAAAGGGAGAGACAGAGACAGAATCCTGAAGAAGACAAAGGCAAACTAAGGAAGAGAAGCTCTGAGAATGGGTGATAAGCCAGAGAAGCAAGAATAAAATTTTGAGAATATTATGGAAGAAAGGCATGGTTAACAATGTCAAAAGTCAGAGGGATCAGTGGGGAAGAAACCAATGGGGAGTGTCCCTCATTGTATTTGAAAACTGAAGCTATTGTACTTTAGAATAAAAGTTCAAGTGGGGAGTCTAGGGTAGAAACCATGGCCTAAACACGTAGGTAATAAAGATGGGAATAAAAATAGTATTGTGTATTCTTCCAAGATTCTGTTTGTTCAGATGTTATCTACATGCACATGCAAGTACATATGTCCATGTAAGCAATAAAGTGGGGACTGAGGTGAGACATAAGGGTTAACAGGAAAAAAAAATGAAACACATTTAAATAAGGGAAAAGTGTTTACAGAGAAAGAGACTGAAAACATTAAGAGCAGTGACAACAGAGAGTAAGGTCCATAAGGAGGAATGAGGATTCAGGATACAAACCTAGAACAGCAAGAGGGAAAACTTTTCTCCAGGGACTTTAGCAAAAGATGAGTGCAAACAGAAATAAGTTTCCAGGTGGTAGAACATGAATTTGAAGAGTTATTTCCTGATTTAAAATTTTTTCCTACAGAATTGAAGGCAAGAATATATTCTAAGAATAGTGAGAGGGAGAGGGTGGGGTCTGAGTGATGGTTTACTCAGGGAAGGGCCAGAGTAGAATGACAGTGGGCTTAGTGAGGACGACAGGGCAACAACAGGCCCAGCTAATACAGGAGTGTACTCTAGGCACATACACAGTAGCCCAAAGGTTAGATAAGCTAAATGACTGATTATTCCAAGGTTGAGGTTTCACAGGGTGGGTAGAATTAAAGATCCATAGAAATTAATTTTGAATATATAAGAACAGTAAGGCCCTGGCTGGTGTGGCTCAGTGGATTGAGTGCTGGCCTGTGAACCAAAGGGTCGCTGGTTCAATTCCCAGTGAGGGTGCATGCCTGGGTTGCAGGCCAGGTCCCCACTTGAGGGATGTGGGAGAGGCAAGCACACGTTGATGTTTCTCTCCCTCTCCTTCTCCCCCCCTTCCTCCTTCTCTAAAAATAAATAAATAAATCTTAAAAAAAAAAAAGAACAGTAAGAAAGTTATTAAGTAATAAGTAGGGTATGGAAGAAATATACTACAGTAATGGAAAAAGGTCAAAGAAACTGTCTTATGAAGTCAAAGAGCTGGAAAGAGAGAAAGCAGCCCTCAAGGTAGCAGTTGGTATAAGATTTCAGGGGTGAAGATGACTTAAGATTTAGAGGCAAATAGGTTGAGAACTATAAGGCAATAATGTCATACAGCTCATTCCCAGAGACATGACATCACCCAAAATGAAAAAGGTACTGGGAGAAGAGGAGTGCAAAGAAAAATATAATGAATGTTATTCTTGGCACTCACGCTGTCTGCAAATGTGAGAGAATAGGTTGGGAGACAGGGATTAACTATGAAGTCAGGAAAGGATATATATAATGGCAATAATGTGACGCATCTGGACAGCAAGTGCCTTGGAGAAAATCATTTTATTTTGCAAGTTGAAAAGTAATAGCTTTTAGTAGAAAACGCTGTGGTTATGTGGAAAGCAAAAACAAGCAGGCCCCACCTGAGAGAGAGATAGTTTACTAAGGGGAGAGGCAGGCTTCCAGTAGGACGAAGTGGATAGAGGATTCATGACCTGGCATGCTCACAGCAGAGTGCAGCTCCAGGATACACTGTGGAATAAAGTCAGCAGGGGAGGCCAAGTGGCAGGAGGAGGCACATAGTAGCACCTCCTCACAGGAAGAAATACCTCTTTCTAATCCTAGGTACAAACACAAGGTGAATGGCTCTCTTCCTGAAAAGGCATACAGAAAGAAGAGTCTGAGCAAATGGAGACAAGGCTGGTAAGTACAATGTAAAACAGGTCTCCTTGCAACCTTTAACTGGAGATGTCCAACATGCAGTTTGGCATATATATCTAATGCTTAGGAGAAAAATCCCAAGAATTTTATGGACCTGTACACTTGAAAGTTGCAAATATTTTAGTTAAAAACAAAGTCTCAGTTCTAATTTTTAAAAATTATTCCATTTAGATCAATTTAATAAAAAAACCAATGAGGGGATTCAAATCTAGCTTCTCACAACCAACGACTACAATTACAAGTGATATGTAAAAATTAAAGGCAACACAGGACTTAGTGGGGAGGAAGGAAGGTAGCTGTGGTCACACAAAGGTAGCAGGGGGGACCTTGTGATGGAACTGTTCCACTGGTTAATATCTGAACTATGGTGGAGATCACATGAATCTACACATGTGATAAAACTGCAGAGAACTAAATACATGCACAAATGAGTGCATGTAAAACTGGACATATTATATCAATGTCAGTATCCTGGTTGTGCTATTTTACTATAGTTATGCAAGATATTACCACAGGGGGGAATTGGATGACGGTATACAGGATCTCTGAGTATTCTTACAACTGAATGAACATCTACAATTATCAAAATAAAAAGCTTTATTTTTTAAGTAAAAGCAACAAAGCAGGTATACAACTGAAAAATACTGTCTTTAAAACTCATACTAAACACAAGAGAATCAGTCTCTGGCTCTGTGATTCTCAACCAGAAAGTTGCAGAGGGTAAAGGGGTACCTAAGTGTCAGAATTACTGCCTTTACCCCCATTCCCTGAATATACACTCACACAAGAATAGCTGCCACAGTAAGCCACAGGTTCTAGAGGAAATCTGTCATAACTTCAAGTATGCTGCAACTGAAGAAGAGTGGAAAACCACACTTATAGCTATGTTACAAACATATCTAACTGGAGAGGAAAAAGACATGTAATAGAAACATAATATATAGTAAGTAAATTTATAATAAACATGAAATTACTTTTCATTTGATTTGTACAAAATCAGTCAATACATTCTTCATGTAAATGTACTTGGTGAATGAACATAAATATTCTGTGCATATAAAAATAAACATATGTACTTTTCCTCCAGTATTTGAATGATTTTCAGTTTATATCCATGTCCACCAACAAGGAACAGATCATCTAAGCTTATGAGTCCTCCATCAGAAGAACAACAAATTTAAAAACGCCAGAATGGCCAGAATTGAACTGTATGGAAGTCCAACAACTACGGAATTAAAGAAGAAACATTTATTCAGACTGGTAGCAGGGGCAGAGACGGGTGGCTGGAGCACAGAGGTCGACCGGCAAGGCGGAGGCTACATGACCAGGTGTGTGAGGAGGTAGAGGCCTGCGAACTGGGCAGTTCCACATCAAGTGTGGATAAACTGGAACGAACAGCTGGGGAGTAAGACAGACGGTGCAACCCAGGGTTCCAGTGTGGGGAAATAAAGACTCAAGCCTCTGCCAGTAAAAACCTGTGGGAATTGTACTGGCAGGAGAAACTCCTAGCCTCACAGGAGAGTTCATTAGAGAGACCCTCAGTGTCCTAGAACATACAGAAAACCACATACCTGGTAAATTAGCACCAGAAGGGCCCAATTTGCTTGTGGGTAGTAAGGGAAGTGATTGAAAGCAAGCCCAGAGCAGATCAAGACCCCTCCCTACCACACAGAGCCACAACGCAGTGACATGGGTTGACCAACCTGGCAAATACCTAAGGTTCTGTCACTTACTAAGTAACAGGCATGCAGAAACAAAAAAAAATATGGCCAAATGAAAGAATAGATCAAAACTCCAACAACAGAACTAAGTGATGAAGAGATAGCCAACCTATCAGATGCACAGTTCAAAGCACTGGTAACCAAGGATGCTCACTGAAATGGTTGAGTATGGTCACAAAGTAAAAAGTGAAGGCTATGCAAAGTGAAATGAAGAATAATATACAGGGAACCAACCGTGAAGGGAAGGAAACTAGGACTCAAATCAACAATTTGGAGCAGAAGGAAGAAGTAAACATTCAACCAGAACATAATAAAGAAACAAGAATTCAGAAAAATGAGGAGAGGCTTAGGAACCTTTGGGACAACTTTAAATGTCGCAACATCCAAATCATAGGATGCCAGAAGAAGAGCAAGAGCAAGAAATTGAAAACTTAGTCAAACAAATAATGAAGGAAAACTTCCTCAATCTGGTAATGGGAAAAAACTTCCAGGAAGTACAGGAAACTCAGAGAGCCCCAAAGAAGTTGGACCCAAGGAGGTATACACCAAGGCACATCATAATATTACCCAAGATTAAAGATAAGTAGAAAATCTTAAAAGCAGCAAGAGAAAAGGAGAGAGTTACTCACAAAGGAGTTCCCATAAGACTACCAGCTGATTTCTGAAAAGAAACCTTGTAGGCAAGAAGGGGCTGGAAAGAAGTATTTAAAGTCATCAAAGGCAAGGACCTACATTCGAGATTACTCTCTCTACCAAAGCTATCATTTAGAATGAAAGGTCAGATAAAGTACTTCCCAGATAAGGTCAAGTTAAAGGAGTTCGTCATCACCAAGCCATCACTCTATGAAATGTTAAAGGGACTTATCTAAGAAATAGAAGAAGATAAAAAAATGTGAACAGTAAAATGATAACAAACTCACAACTATCAACAAATGAACCTAAAAATCAAAACTAAAAAACTAAGCAAACAACTAGAATAGGAACAGAATGACAGAAATGGAGATCACATGGAGGGTTATCAGCAGGGAGGGGGAGGGGCAAGAATGGGGGAAAAGGTACAGAGAATAAGAAGCATAAATGGTAGGCACAAAATAGACAGGGGGAAGTTAGGAATAGTATAGGAAATGGAGAAGCCAAAGAACATATATGCATGACCTATGGATAGGAACTAAAGTGGGGAATGTTGGAGGAAGGAGGGGGTGCAGGGCAGAGAGGGATGAAGGGGAGAAAAAATGGAACAACTGTAATAGCATAGTCAATAAAATATACTTAAAAAAAGGAATACATCATCTATAAAGGTACACAATATGGCCTTGAATAAAGTGAGTCTATTTAGCCTATACAGGAGGCCTTGGCACACTAATAACAAATCCTCATCAACTAGAGAAAGGAACCACGACACAAACAAGCTGAAACCAAAAAGCAATAGATTTAATATTTTTTTTAAATGTCCCTACTAAAAAGCAGCCCTAAAAGAGAATATTTAAGTTGAGCCCACTAAAATCAAACATGGGGAAACATTTTGGAGTGGTAAGACAACTAATTTAATATCTGAACAAGTGACATCAATCAGAACATAAAATAAAATCACCTAATGATGAAGACATATCTAAAACCCTGGTATTACAACTGTTCACAAAATTGTGGGTGTTGGTGTGTGTATATATATCAGAATCTAAACGATGACCCATGGGGGACTCTTATGTGAAAAGAATGGCAGTATCAAAAGGCACTAGCAGAGCCACTGAAAACACTGTTTATGGCACAAAAATGGTTAAGTAGAAAAACAGCTATAATTAGTATGTGCAAGATTCTAATTTTCAATATAAGAGAATATATGTATACATTTTGATAGAAAATAAATATCAAAAGAATATAAACCCAAAAGATTTTGTTTTTAGATTGTGGGGTTTAAACAGTTCTGTGTTTAAGTTTTCTACAGTAAGTACATACTAGTTTTGTAATTTCGGGCAGAAGAAACAAACTATACCAATTAATATTTAAGTAATATTAATACAGTCTATGGAATAATATGAAAACAAAATATGTATACATGAATATACATAGACACATATAAGATTACAATTATTTTAAAGAAAGAAAAATTATGAAAAGAAAAAAGATTGATAGAAAATATCTTAAAATAGCCCTGGCTGGTGTGGCTCAGAGGATTGGGGGCCAGCCTGCAAACCGAAGGGTCGCTGGTTCAATTCCCAATCAGTGCACGTGCCTGTATTGCAGGCCAGGACCCCAGTAGGGGGTATGCAAGAGATAACCACACATTGATGTGGTTATCCCTCTTTTTCTCCCTCTCTTTCCCTCTGTCTAAAAATAAATAAAATATTTTTTAAAAATACTGATGAATTAAAAAAAGAAAGAAAGAAAAAATATCAAATAATGGTGGCTGTGTGGATGAAATCATTTTGGGCAATTTTTTTCCTTCTAGTATTCTGTGCCCTGACTGTGTATTGTGTTAATATAAAAAATTACTACTGTACTTATCAACCCTGACCCCAAACCTTTTTCACTGTATCCTGCCTCCTGAAACAAACCAACAAACATAAATATGCACACAGACCCACAGGTACTTACATGGGCTTACATCTCTGTATCTGTTCCGATTTCTGTTTTCTGGAAACTTGGCCACTCTATGAGGATAGTCATGGGACTCACTGCGAATTTCCTTAAAACAACAAAAATATATTTTAATATTCTTTTTAAATTTTATATAGCAAAACAGATACTTTCCTAACCAGTATAAAATAACATTTATTGAGCACTTATGATATGCCCAGTACTATGCAAAGCACACTATCTACATTATCTCATTCAATTCTCACAATACCAATGGGAATGATTATGTTCTCTATTTTATATGTGAGGGATGACAGTCAAACGACCCTCTTAAAGGTCACAAAGCTATTAAGTGGCAGACCCCAGAACTGAACCAAGGTCCTTCAGGCACCAAAGTCTTTGCTCTTGATGTATTTATTTAATGTCACACTATATTCAACCTTTACAAGGCAACATTAAACACTTCATGTCATGTGAATTAATGCAATGGAGGTTATCTAAGATTACATCAATCCCAAATTTCTGACTAATCTCTCAGTAATATCTATCTATATTTCAGTTTCTACCTTAAAATGTTAATCTATTTATTCATCTTCATGACATGTAACTTTTACTTGGAGTCCAGAAATATCCTCAAATTTTATTTCTAGAGCCATAAATGCTTAGCAACAACCACTAAGCCTGAGGCTCATTTTATGACACTTATCATTTTGCTGTATTCCACTATGAGAGAAATTCTGTGACGTTATGCCTGCATTAGGCACTCTGCTACCTGTTTCCAACATCAGCAGTTTTTTTCTCACATGAAATATAATTCTAAGCCTGGCTGTTACAGTTCAGTGGATTGAGCGTGGGTTGCGAACCAAAGGGTCACTGGTTCAATTCCCAGTCAGGGCACATGCCTGGATTGTGGGCCAGGTCCCCAGTAGGGGCCACTTGAGAGGCAACCACTCATTGATGTTTCTCTCCCTCTCTTTCTCCCTCCCTTCTTTCTCTAAAAAAAATAAATAAATGAAATCTTAAAAAAAAAAAAAAAAAGAAATACAATTCTAAGAATTCAGGTAAAAACAGAAATGCACCCCCAAAATTGTACATTAACAGCAAAAATTTGGACTTTTGCTCACACTACCACATGTGAGAAAAAGCACGTTAAAGGTTAGGCACCAGACAGTTCTACAAATTAAGCATAAATAAGTTATTCCAGTCATTTATTGATGAACATTCTCATTGTGGGTTCCCTACCCTGTTGCCTGCCACCAGCCCATCAGCCCTAGAACAGTTAACTTTTTTAGTTCATGTTTTTACTCATTCATTCAGCCTTTCAAAATACAAAAGAAGGGGACACAGACCACCTCTCAACAGGAGGAATCTCAGTCACATTGCACAAAGAGCACGTGAGACCCAAAATATGTTGATACGACCATTTGGGAAAATGCAAACTGCCACACAGAAAAATAGAAACACACATCACACATACACATTATAATTGGTGTTTTTTTTTTGCGGACTTTTTAATGCTATTGTCACATCTAGCAATTCTGCTGAGCGCTCTCATATTTTGTAGTTTGTTCTGAACTTCTCAGTATCAGCAGTGATAATTCTTTCTTCCTTATACTTCATGTGTCATATTTACTCATGCCTCGTTTCTTTTTCTAATCTAATTACATTGGCTAGGACCTCCTATTCATAGTCAAATAAATATTTTTAGCCCTGATTTTGAATGAACTGCTTCTAAGGTACAAGCACAAAGTATAACATTGCTTTAGGTTTTTGGTGAATACCCTTTTCAGGTTAAGAAGTTTATTTTCAATTTTTACTTGCTAAAAATTTTTGTTTTAATCATGAATAAGTACTAAATTTTATTCAATGTTTTCCCTGCATTTGCAGAGATGATCCTATAGCTTTTCTCCTTTAATCTGGTAATGTGTGAATTACAATAATAGATTTTCACTTAATAAAATGCATTAAGGTTCTTGAATGTCTTCTCATGGTTTAAAAGCTCATGTCTTTTTAGTGGGGAATAGCATTCTAGAAAAAAAAGAGAAATAACATTACATTGTCTGGATGTACCACCATTATAAAAACATGTATATATCTGTGTTTTTATGTTGAAATGACTATTAATTTTCTTTTCTAATGATTTATTCAGTTTTAGTATCAAAGTTATACCAGCCTCACATAAGTTAGTCATCAATATTACATTTCAGATACTTTTCCATGAAAGTACATTATAACAAATTATTGTGGCTGATTGAAAAGCAAAAAAAATCTTCAACCATTTCCACAGATTTTTATAAATGTTTTAAAATGTTGAATAATAAATTTCCTACGTAAAATTAAACACATTCAAGTATAGGCTTATATTTGTTTGCATTACCTGAAATACTCTATGAAGAGTAAAAACTCTACAAAGTGATGTAACAGGTAATTTTATATTGTAAGTTAGTAACTGATAAAAAAGGAAAATATTAATTTAAAATAATACTAAAACATAATTCTTCTGTTGACAGCCCCTCTGTATCAAGTGCAGAGAAAACAGATTGGCAAGAATAAAAAATTCTAATTAATACTATGCAGGTAAGAGAGAGTGAAAAACAGTCTCATACATTATTGGCAGAATGTACACCAAGATGGTTTTTAAGAACAATTTGATAAGATCATAAATTTGACTAATTTCACTGCCATAAATTTATATCACATATAGTCACATACATGTGTGCAAATAATTATGCACAAGGATATTCACTCTACATAATTGTAAAAAACTAACAACCTAAATGTCCTTGAGGAATGAAGTAGTGATGTAAGTTACAATGTACCAATGCACTGGAATTATTGTACATGTGAACCATGAAAATACACTGTTACAGAACAATCTCAAAGATATACTATGTAGTGAAAAAAATGTAGAAAGAATATGTTAAGTATGCTCTCATGGGAGGGAGAAACTCCACTCAAACTCAAATATGCCTGAGAATACAATGAGTAATTCTAGAAAGAGATAAGAAATTAGTAATTTCTGGGGAAGAATACTATGGACCAGGACATCTGGGGAAGGTTAGAGATTTATGTAACTACAAGTGTTTTAATTGTGAAATGTTCCAAACAGAAAAATATAGATAATATGACAGCCATGTTACCAGTAGTGACATTAAACATGATTAGCATTTTTGACATATCTGAATAAAACATTAGATACAGTTAAAGGGTATACCTTACTCCTCTCTCTCTTTCCAAAGTAAACTTCTGTCCTTTTAACTGCTTTTTATTAGAGACCTTTTGTGCCATTTGAATTTTAAACCACATATTCATTCATGTATTCTTTAGTTCATATGCTATTTTAAAATAAACTAGCTAAAATACTAATAAATATTAATATATATCATGCCTATAGTGTTTAAATCACATCAAAAAGTTGTTGCAACCCATGGAATAGGAGAATAGTTGCAAATCGAATACCTGATAAAAGATTAATATCCAGAATATATAACTTTTTAATTTAAAAAATTAACAATGGGCAAAGAAGATAGAACTCTATTATACCAGCCCTTCAATAATTGTTATGCATATACACCTATTTTCCACAGTTAACTCTTATTTGTCAGTAGATTCCAATTTTTAGCCTAAAGAAACACATTTATTTGTGTATACTATAACAAATCATAATTGATATTGCAAAAAAATAACATAAAATAGAGTGTGTACCAAGTACAGGGGTAGGGAAGAGATTTTAATTTATAAAACACCCTAAAACAGCCAAGTACTTCGGGTTAAGATATACATTTTGTTTTCTCAATTACCAAAAACAAAAACAAAACCAAAAACTCTTACAGAGTCCATTCTTTCAAATCTCCAATGTTACGATTTGTTCTTATTTCAGTGCGTTTAGGAAGACAAGAACCTCCAATACTTTAAAAAGTGGCTCCAAAGGTACATATTATTAGTTGCCCATTCCAATATCCATTGTTTCTAACTAAAGGTTTTTGGTTTTATTTTCTGACTTAAAATAAGCCTGACTAAAACACCTGTATTGCCCAGCCTCCAGGAGAGCTAAGAATGGTCATGTAACACAGTTCTGGCCAATGGGAATAAGAAGAAATTGCTGGGTTTGGTTCCAAGAAAGGACTGGCTCAGCTGATCCGTGTCATTCTCACTTCTGCTTGCCCATAGTACAGGTTTTGATGTGGAGGGATGAGAGGTAGGAATAGGCAAAAACCATCCTGTGACCACAAGATAAAAAGCATATTCTAAGGAAGACTAAGTAGAAATAGAGGAAAACTCGTAATTAATGACATCACAAGCCACAGAAACAGTTCTGGTCTCCTACCTTCAGAATTTTCATTACAAGAGAAAAATAAGCCCCTCTTTGTTATGTCAGATATTAAGCTTGATTTTCTTTCCCATGAAGCTAGATGCAAGTCTGTAAATAATACACACAATATAACCAAATCACAACAAAAAATAGATCTGACACTGATAAAGCATTCAGGAATACCCAACACATAAAAATAAATAATTTTATAAGAACTTTTTGTAAGCAATAAAATACTCAGTGCTTTTCAAAATGGTAATGGGAAGGCAAGCACTGAGCTATTCACTAGTTCTATCACATTAGGCAAAATCAGCTTCTACTGAAGTTCTGATCCTAAAACACTCCCTTCCTATAGCAGAGAGGACCCAGTCTACAGTGGTATTCAACATTTAGATGAAGAATGTTTCCTGTCAGCAGTAAAACCTGATGATCCAAGGTTTCTCAACCTCAGCATTACGGATATTTCAGGCTGGATAATTCTTAATTTGGGGGGTTATCCTGTGCATTACAGAATGTTTAGGAGTAGCATCCCTGGCCTCTACCGTTAGGCATCAGTAGCATCCTACCTCCCAGCTATGACCAAGAAAAGTCTCCTCAGGAATTTCGAAATGTCCCTGGACAGAAACATTTACTACAAATATAACCCACCAACACCCAACTGAGCGCCACTATTCTAATCTAAGGCCAACTCTTACTTTTAATGAAAGCTAAATTTAAGAGAGAAGTTATCTATATCTTAAAGAATAATTTAACCAAATTAAAAAATTTTTATTTTTATATGATTTTTTCTCGATAAAGCTAAAAATAATTAATTCACTACTTATTTATTTTATAGAGGCAATGATCCAAAATGTAGGTAACTCATGCACATGTTGCAAGACTAGAAATAATGTAAATATCCAATGACAGGGGAAAGATTGGTTAAAGAAATCATCCTACAAACCCGTAAATATTATGCAGCCATCTAAAAAATAAGTACTCGTGTCAACAGTAGCATAAATTCATAGTCTCTTGAAATGATACTATATGATGAATACAGAGGAATAACAAATCAATTAACAGAACTAACCCGCTATTTCGTGGAAAATTTCATTTAGCTCCTTAGCCATATTAGAAGTTTATATATACATGAGTTAACTATAGTAAGATTCCTCATCACCTCCTTTTCCAAATAAGCCTATTTTTTTTAAGATTTTATTTATTTATTTTTAGAGAGGGAAGAGAGAGGGGGAGAGAGAGAGAGAGAAACATCAGTGTGCGGTTGCTGGGGGACATGGCCTGCAACCTAGGCATGTGCCCTGACTGGGAATCGAACCTGCGATGCCTGGTTCGCAGCCCGAGCTCAATCCACTGAGCTACGCCAGCCAGGGCAAGAAGCCTATTTTTTAAGTATATTTTATTGATTATGCTATTATAGTTGTCCCAATATTTCCCCCTTTTCTCTCCTCCACCCAGCACCCCCAACTCCTTCAGGCAATCCCCACATAATTGTTTATATCAATGGGTCATCCACATAAGTCCTTTGGCTACTCCATTTCCTATACTGTACTTTACATACCCATGGCTACTCTGTAACTACCAATTTGTACTTCTTAATTCCCTCACCTCTTCACCCATTCCCCCACAACCCCTCCCATCTGGCAACCATCAAAAGACTCTCTGTATCCATGATTCTGTCTCTGTTCTTCTTTCCTTAGTTTGTTCTTTAGATTCAATCATTGCTAGATATGTATTTATTGCCATTTTATTGTTCATAGTTTTGATCGTCTTCTTTTTCTTAAATAAGTCCCTTTAACATTTCATACAATAATGGTTTGGTGATGATGAACTCCTTTAGCTTTCTCTTGTCTGGGAAGCTCTTTATCTGCCCTTTGAGATTCTAAATGATGGCCTTCCAAGGTAGAGTAATATTGGCTCTAAGTCCCCACTTTCCATGACTGACTATTTCTTGCCAATCCCTTCTGGCCTGCGAAGTTACTCTGAGAAATCAGCTGGCAGTCTTATGGGAACTGCCCTGTAGGTAACTAATTGCTTTTCTCTTGCTGCTTTTAAGAGTCTCTCTTTATCTTTACCTCTGGCATTTTAATTATGGATATGTCTTGGAGTGGTCCTCTTTGCATCCATTTTGTTTGGGACTCTGCGCCCTGGACTTGTATGTCTCTTTCCTTCACCAAGTTAGGGAAGTTTTCTTTCATTATTTTTTCAAGTAGATTTCCAATTTCTTTCTCTTTTCCTTCTGGCACCCCTATGATGTGAATGTTGGAACACCTAAAGTTGTCCCAAACACTACTTACACTATCATCAATTTTTTTTGGATCCTTTTTTCTTCTTGTTGTTCTGATTGGTTGTTTTTTGCTTCCTTATGTTCCAAATTACTGATCTGATTCTTGGCTTCATACACTCTACTGTTGTTTCCCTGTACAATGTTATTTCAATTGTGGATCCTTTGTTTCTGACTGGATCCTTTTTATGCTGTTGAGGTACTAAGTTCCTTGAGTATCCTTATAATGAGTGTTTTGGACTCTACATGTGATAGGTTGCTTTTCTCCATTTTGTTTAGTTCTTTTTTTGGAATTTTGACCTGTTTTTTCATTTGGGCCATGTTTCTTTGTGTCCTCATTTTGGCAGCTTCTCTGTTTCTTTCTATTTATTAGGAGGCTAATTTCTATTTAAAGAAATTTTTTAAGAAGCCTAATTTGTAGAACTTTATAAAATGATCCACTCCAACCAAAGGCCTTATAATTAATTATTTCCAGGCAGAATATTATAATTTTATATCTAAACCTATTTATTTTCTATGTATCTACTCTCTCCTACTAGTTCACCTCTTTAAAATATTTTATACACATAATATTTCACCTCTCTTGAAACTTACTTTGACATATGTTTTCAGTTAAGAGGCTAAACTGACTCTACTAGACAAATTTGTGGAGGTTCAAATAATTCTAGGCTGAAATTCAAGAATAAGACACTTTCTTTTTAAGCATTCAGCTACTCTTCATTTCATAAGCAATAACCATGCCTATCCTTGATGTGTTCTTCAATGCCAGTCACAGCAATTATAGTAAACTACGGCTTATACTTTGACAGAAGCTTTAATGGAGAGTTTATACAAGCCCCACATGAAACCATTTAGCTAAATCCAAGTTTACTTTCCTGAATATAAAACACTAACATGTTTTGGACAAAAAGGAAAAAATGGTTTTAAAAGCTATTCATTTTATAAAATTAAGATGATATTGAGAAATTTTTTAATGTAGGACCAAGCAGTGTTTAATACATACTTATTTCTTTTAGAGACAGTGCTTCTAAACTAATCACATTATAAATAGTCTGAATCACAAACTCTTTGAAAAAAAAGTTCATTATACTACACATAATTACTGGAGGTGAAATAAATGTTTTCTGCCACATATCTTTATTATTTAAGTTATATACTTCAAAATACAAACATTTAGTTTTCAATGGATATGCCTAGAAAAACGTTAGTCTCTTAAAAGTGATTGAAAATTTCCTCTTCAATCTTTTTAAAACATATTTTATTTATTTATTTTTAGGGAGGGGGGAGGGAGAAGAGAGGGAAACACTGATGTGTGAGAGAAATACTGAAATGTGAAAGAAATATCAATTGACTGCCTCCTTCATGCCCCCAAGTTGGAGCCTGGCCCACAACCCAGGCATATGCCCTGACTGGGAACTGAACCTGCAACCTTTCAGTCCATAGGTTGGTACTCAGTCCACTGGACCATACCAGCCAGGGCTCCTCTTCGATCTTGTTAGTCCTAATGAGCTAAGAGTTCATGCATCTAGCCTTATCTGATATTCTTTCAAAAGTAAAATTTCCAATAGCTGATACTTATTTTAAAAGTGCAAATATTTAAATTTTAATGAAAATATTTCTAAAATGTATTACCTGTTTGTCTTCTAAAACAAGAATATACAGAATGTCATTTAACCTTTTAATGATTCATCACACATATTAATTGACTGGACAGTAACACAATTTCCTCAGAAGACTAACTAAATATAGCTGTTTGTCTCTACATTAAGTGGCCACAGGGTGCTTTACTTGGACTTTTTATATGTTATTTGCTAGAAGAAAAAAAATATTTTAATATATGTTCACTGTCAGAAGTCAGAACTCTGTAGATCAACAAAAAATAAAATTATTCACTACCATACAATTCGGAGATAATCTAAATTTTTTTTATTTTTTTACAGAAAAGTACACATTAATATATAGTTTAATTTTTTTAATTTTAATAAGTAGCCCTGGCTGGTGTAGCTCAATGGATTCAGCGCTGACCTATGAACCAAAGGGTCATGGTTCGATTCCCCGTCAGGGCACATGTCTGGGTTGCAGGCCAGGTCCCCAGCAAGGAACACATGAGAGGCAACCATACATTCATATTTCTCTCCCCCTCTTTCTTCCTCCCTTTCACTCTCTCTAAAATAAATAAATAAAATCTTTTAAAAAATTGTAATAAATATAGACTACACAGGCATACTATTTATACACCTGCTTTAATATCTTAAAATAGCATATTTTCCCTTGTCAATACATCTCTACCATCACTTTAAACAACTACTGAATGTAGAACTTTTGTTACAGGATACACCATAATTTGTTTTCCCTGAACACTTAGATTTCCTAAACTTCACAATTAAAAATGATGTGATAAATATCCTTAAGTATGACCTTACAGAAATCTCAAAGTATTTCTTGATAACCCTCTAAAAATGGAACTCGAGTCAAGAGCACATTTTGCTAATATTTCTCAAGAAAGGCTAGGGGTGAGGCTTTGCCTCACTGTCAATACCACCAGTTAAACTAAAAAGTTTTATCTTCATTTTGTCCTCAAAACTTGTCTGGATTTTTCTAAGGATTTTACTCTTTCAAATAAGTTTAAATTTAAATCTTTTTTAGGCTGACTTAAAATGTATGTTTATATTACATACATATGTCAATTTAGAGTCTTTCCCCATCCTTTTTAAAATTGAGAACTAACATCTTTAAAATATCAACTCTTCCATCAGATACGGGGTATTTTTCTCCACTGAAGTCTCCCTTGTTGCTTTTTAATTTAAATAAAACTGACACATTTCTTGTTTATTCTTAAGTATTTAAATATTTTTGTTGCTATTTTGACTGATATCATGTCTATATGTTTCTTCTCCTTTAATCAATACGACAACTATACAAGGTGGGACAAACGTAGGTTTACCATTTTGATCACGCAAAACAGAGTTCATTCTTGTATTATTATTTATTATTATAATTATTTTTCATACAAACAACTGTAAACCTACTTTTGCCCTACCCTGTTGTATTACATTCCCTCATATTGGTTATCTTTATATTCCAAAAATAAACTTGGGAATGGTGTTTTATACTATTATTTTTAGATAAAATCCACTCATGATATACCAGAATTTTGGGACTATAACCATAGGTCAAATCAAACTGCCTACTGGAATGGGGAGGAAGGGTGGTAACTCATTTATTTCTGCCTTTTGTTTGTATTCAATGGGTCCTTCTAAAGCTTTGTTTAATTTTATTATTATTTTTCTAGATGGAATAAAATGCTTAATTCATTGACATTCTTTACTCTTGCTGCAAAGACTGGCTAAATCCTGTAAGTTCAGTATACTGTCATTTCATTATTTTCTAGACACACTAATAGCAGTATTCATTGATTTCTTCTTCCACCCAAAGTGTTTAGTAAAGATTGCTGTTTTTCCCTGCTTGCTGTTACGTAACAAAAGTACATAGTCTGATGCAATTCTGATTTGTTCTCTTTTTCTACCTTGCGGCATTATTTCCTTATCCTGAATACTTAAAAAATTCATTGGGATGAACCTACGGTTTTATGCTTTTAAAATATATTCCTAGTGAAGACTTTGGGTTCCCTTTGATCTTGAATTTCAGGGCTTTCTTCAGCTCAGAGATATTCTTCCACTAATTCACCTTAGTCTCCTCTGTGCTCTCAGTAACTGTTATCACAGAGACTTGAGAGTGTCATGTGTTTTGAATGTTCTTTTATAATATTTGATAGGGGACTCATGAATTTGAAAATTTTAGTGAAAGGTAGGTATCAGCGAGCCTAGTAGGTAATGCATATGTTAAAGCTATTGTTTCAGGACTGCAGGTATGCTGACCACTCCAGGTTGAGAGACAGCAGACCTCCTGAGGCACAGCTAAAGACCACCACCTGGGGCACAGCCAGAGACATCAGAGCCATTGTATTCAAGAGAGACAGGCACCACCCTCCAAGGGGAGAGCTAACCACCCAGTGAGAATGCTTCAGTTTTTTAAATCTAATTTTCCCTGAATTTCAAAACCCCTCACTGCACTTTGTTCTCTGCTATAAAAAGGCTTGCTTGAAAGGAAATGTAAACAGGCCTTCTTTTCAGATAGCTGGCAATCTGAATAAAGTGCCCATAAAGATTCAATGCCTGTCTCTGCTTATTGGGTCTGGTATGTGACAGGCAGTGCGAATGCTGGTTTTTCTGATTTAATATTCAGTTTTAAAATCTTTTTCCGGAATTACGAGGGATTTTCCTCAAGCTAATTTGGTATTCTGCAGTATTTTGCTAGCCAGGTTTCTCTATTTCTTATACTGTTTCATATATTGTAAATGATACAATTAATCTCATTTTCTTGTAGTGCTGAATTTTTCAAGTCTAACATTTGTCTGTCCATCTTTACAGAAAGTGTAGGCATCAGCCCTTAGCCAAGCTTTTTTGTGTATGCACATACTGTTTACTATCAAAATTCTCTAAATCTCAAATATGTTAAATAATAATACAAAATTTTTCTTATCTCTGTATTTTAAACATTTTAATAATAAAACAGTAAGAAAGCTTCTACTGCATGGGATTAAGGACCTGGAAAGTTATATCCCCTCTTTATTTTCTATAACTATTCTTACAGTCATTTTTGTACTGCTATTTGTACATTTTTGTCTGACAACTCTCTCTCTCTCTTCTTTTTTTAAAATCAGAGCTTTGAGTTTTCCTAGAGACTATCAAGGAGCCAGTCTAACTAAGTGCCATCATCAAAGTATGCTCACATTTAAAGAAAACACATGAAAAGGATTTATTTCTGCCTAAGGGAGTGAAGGAAGAATACAGTACATGAACAGACCTGTAGACTGAGCAGGAATATTCCATGTAAACAAGTTGGAAAAGAAGGGTAGATTCAAGAGGGGAAAAATAAAAGCTTGTACAAAGTCACAAAGATGTAAGAATACATAAAACAATAAAGAAAGAATGAATAACTGATATCTTGCAAGAATTATAAGGCACTCAAGACCTGTGGTACATGAGAGTGAAAAGCAAGAAATGAGGATAAACAGAGAGAGATTCCATTACGTAGGATCTGTTCATGCTTCATTCACCCAATACACATATAGGAAGTCTGCAAATTATAAAGATGGCACTATAAATTGGGGGGTAGGGGGAGGACACAGGGGAAGGAGGGTTGGATTATTCAACCAACAGCATGATAAAAACAAATAGGTATTTAGAAAAAATTAACTGATCAGGAACGAGAAAATGATTCCCACTTTTACTACTTCTATTCAACATAGTACTAAAGTTCCAGCCAAAGCAATTTGACAAAAAAAGAAATACTAAGGATCCAAACTGGAAAGAAATTTGTTGATCTCTATTCACAAATAGCATGACTTTATATGCAGAAAACTAAAGAATACACACACACACAACACAAACCTGTTATAGCTAATAAACAAATTCACCAAAGTTGCAAAACAAAAATCAACATGCAAAAATCAATTGTTTTTCCATATACTAGCAAAGAACAATCTAAAAAAGGAAATTAGGTAAACAATACAATTTACAATAGAATCCAGAATAAGATACTTAAGAATAAACTCAGCCATGAAAGTGAAAGACTTGTACACTGAAACCTATAAAATGCTGCTGAAAGAAATTAAAGACAACCCTATAAACAGAAAGACATCCTGGATTTGTGGTGGAAGACAACACTATGATGACAAAAAAAGAGAGAGAGAGAGAAAGAGAGATAACAAAGCTACTCAAAGCTGTATGTTGATTCAATGAAGTCCCTACCATAATTCAAATAAGAATTTTGAACAAAAAAGAAAAACTCACCCCAGAGTTCATATGCAATTTTAAGGGATCCTGAATAGTCAAAACAATCTTGAAAAATATCTAACAAAGTTGGGGGATTCAGGACTCACACTTCCTGATTACAAAACTTACTATAAAGCTACAGTAATCCAATCAGCATGGTACAGCAGATGACAGACATAGAGATCAACGGAATAGCATGGTGTTTAGACATAAACCCTCACATCTATGATCAATCCAGGGACTTGCCACCCTGGTCTTCAGCTGCTCTTACTTTTGCCACCCTGCTTTGTCCTGCAACTTTGCCTTTCATCCCCTACTCTACCCAGTCCTGTTCTCTTCCATGGGCACAGGCCACTAATAAACTGATTACATGCTAATACATTTGCTGATCTGTAATTCTTCACATGTGTCAGCAAGAAGAACCCGGTCTCTCCCATCAACACTTGCAGTGCTCTCAGACATTAGATGAACTTCTCCAGGGTCTTGTGCTAATGAAAAGCCAGAAGGGCAGAACAGGGAAGAAAAGCCAGGCCTGAAAGAGACAGACACAGACTATGGATTGCTTGAGACTTTAACAGGCTGTCTAGAGCTAGAATAGGACACCATCTGACATTACCGAGGGTGGATCCGGAGAGAGAAAAAACAGTGGCGAACATGAGATTCTGCTAAGACAAATTCTACCTCAGGCTTCATCATTATTTGTGCTATTTTTTTTTCTCCAGCATAGCTTTTGAACATTTTTCTCTTTTCCTTCAAGTTTGTTCCCATTATTTCACTAGTTCTTTAAATTTCAGTTTTCTTTCCAATCTCGTATTTTACTACTCCCTTCATTTATTCCATTTTCTCTTCATCCACCTTTCTTCTACTCTGCACTCTTACTATTTCTCCTTCCTCCTGCCCTTTCTTCCTTTTAAAAAAAATTTTATTGTTTCTCTTTCTTAGCCTGGTTTTTATTCCTTACTCATTATTTCTTCTCCCTCTATCCTCTCAAAATCACTGTTCTCTCATTTAGACATCTCATAATCTTTTTTTCTTTCCTTTTTCCTTCTGATTCTCTTTCCAACTTTATTCATCTTTGCTCATTTATCATTCATATTGCTGTGGTGGTAGCTCTTCTTCAATTGTGATCCTATTTTTTCACCATTTTTTTATTTTGGGGGTTTTCTTGAACTTCATATTATGTTCTTCCCTTTTCTTACTCCATTTTGCCTGCCTCCCTCCCTTTTTTATTCACATTGTTAAGTTCATTTTCTTTCTTTGCCTTGTTTCTATTACCTGCTTGTATTATTTCTCCTCCCTCAACCCTCTCAAAATTTTTTTCCTTTCCGTTAGTCATTGCATATTCATTTTTCCTTTCTTATAAAGGTCTTAATTTCTTCCTACCTTTTCAAATATTTGCTCATTTGTTGTTGATAGTGTGATTATGGTTGGGGAATATTTTTGCAGGTGTGGTTTTGATTCCTCGGTTCTTTTATTTTGTTCTGGCAATACCTGTACAATGGCATACAAGATGTGGTGGGTGGTGTGACTCTCACTCAACCAACTGGAGGGAAGAACCCATTAAAGAATGACCCAACAAAAACCAAAACCCAATTACAACACAGGCCATATAAACGGCATAAAGGGCATCCTAAGAGCATCCAGCTCAGGAGATCAAGGTGACTGTAGCATGGAGTCCCAAATGTCTATTACCATAGAAGGCCATTCCACGAAGACAGGGAGTCAAAGCAGATCAATTTAATATGCAGAAACAAAAAATCACCTAAAATGGGGAAACAAAGAAACAACCCCCACTCTAAAGGAAAGGAGGAATGTCCAGAAAGAGTGCTAAATGGAACTCAGCCAAACAATCTATGAGACACAGAGTTCAATAATGGTTATAAGGGTACTTAAGGAACTCAATGACAACTATAAGGAACTCTACAGGAGCTTCAAGGAACTTAGTGGGA
This sequence comes from Tonatia bakeri, assembly GCA_004024845.1. NCBI lineage: Eukaryota > Metazoa > Chordata > Mammalia > Chiroptera > Phyllostomidae > Tonatia > Tonatia bakeri. Next base: position 38,605 of record PVIA01011114.1, read on the forward strand.
ACTACATTAGCATGAAAACAGATATAGAAACTAAGAATATGAGTCAGAAATAAATAAAGAATACAATATCTGAAATGAAGAATACAATAAAGGAATTAAAAGCAGGATAGATAAGGTAGAGGATTGAATGAGTGAGTTGGAAAACAAGGCAGGAAAAAAAACACCCTCTCACAGCAACAAAAGGAAAAATGACTCAAAAGGAATGAAGATAGTTTAAGGGTGCTGCAGGACAACGTGAAATGTAATATTACTCATATCATAGGGATACCAAAAGGAGAACAAAAGGAGCAAGGGACAGAAAACCATTTTGAAAATGTAATGAGAGAAAACTTCCCTACCTTGATGAAAGAAAAAGTAACACAAGTTCAGAAAGAACATAGGATCCCAATCAAGATGAACCCAAAGACACATTATAATTAAAATCACAACATTTAACACAAATAGATAATCTAAAAGGCAAGAAGTGAGAAACAGCTAGTAACACACAAGGGAGCTCTTATAAGGCTATCACTTCATTTCTCAAAAGAAACACTACAACCCAAAAGGGAATGGCAAAAAATATTTCAAGTACTGACAAGCAAAGGTATGCAACCAAGACTACTCTACCCAGAAAGGCTCCAATTTAAATTGGAAGACAAAATAAGAAGTTTGCCAGACCAAAAAAAAGTCCAAAAATGTACATCTCCAACAAATGAGCATTGCAAGAGATGTTAAAGGGACTACTTTAAAAAGGTAAAGAAATAGAGAAAGAAAAAGGAACACAGATACAGAGAAAAAAATGGCAATGAATGAATACCTATCAGTAATAACCTTAAATGTGAAGCGATTAAATGCTCCAATCAAAAGACATAGGGTATCTGAATGGATAAGAAAATATGACCAGCATATACATTGTCCACAAGACAACCACCTCAAAACAAAATCAGCAGAGGTTGATAGTGAAAGTATAAAAAAAAATATTACAAGCAAACAGACATGAAGAAAAACCTGGGGTAGCAATACTTACATCACACAAAATAGACCTCAAAACAAAGGTTGTAACAAGATAAAAAAGTCACTAAATAATACTTAAGGGAGTGGTCCGACAGAAGAATATAAATCTTGTAAACATATGCACCCAAAATAGGAGCACCTAAATATATACAAAAAGTCTTGGAGGACTACAAGAAAGAGATTGACAGCAAGACAGTTATCATAGGGGATTTTTACACCCCACCGCAAATAATGGGTAGGTATTCTAAGCAAAGACACAAAGAGGATATTATGGCACTGAACAAAAATCTCGATCAAATGGCATTAATTGATTCTTACACAACATTCATGCCAAAGAAGCAAAATATACATTCTTTTCTTTAAATATATTTTATTATAATATTATAGTTTTCCCAATTCTCCCCTGGTTAACACCCCTTCGTCCTGTACCCCACAACCCTCCAGCAATCCCCCTCCCTTAGTTCATGTCCATGGGTTGTACATATGAGTTCTTTGAATTCTGTTTCAAATACCATATTTACCTCTTCCTATTTTATGCCTATCAATTACACTTCTTCTTCCCTGTACCTTTCCCCTACTATTCCTCTCCACCCAATCCCCACTGAAAACCCTCCATTTGATATTCATTTCTCTGATTCTGTTCCTGTTCTAGTTGTTTGCTTAGTTTTTGTTGTTTTTCTTTCTTTTTTTAGGTCCATTTGTTGACAGTTGTGAGTTTCTTGTAATTTTACTGTTCATAGTTTTTGATCTTCTTCAATTTCTTAAGTCCCTTTAACATTTCATAGAATAATGGCTTGGTGATGATGAACTCCTTTAACTTGATCCTTATCTGGGAAGCACTTGATCTGCCCTTCCATTCTAAATGAAAGCTTTGCTGGATAGAGCAATCTTGGATGTAGGTCCTTGCCTTTCATGACTTCAAATACTTCTTTCCAGCCCCTTCTTGCCTGTAAGGTTTCTTTTGAGAAATCAGCTGATAGCCCTTGGGAAGTCCTTTGTAGGTAACTTTCTCTTCTTTTGCTGCTTTTAACATTCTCTCCTTATCTTTAATCTTGGGTAATTTAATTGTGATGTGTCTTGATGTGTCCTTCCTTGGTTCCAACTTCTTTGGGACTCTCTCAGCTTCCTGGACTTTCACATTTATTTCCTTCTCCAGACTGGGGAAGTTTTCCTTCATTATTTGTTCAAATAAGTTTTCAATTTCTTGCTGTTGTTCTCCTTCTGGCACCCCTATGATTCGGATGTTGGAATATTTAAAGTTGTCCCGGAGGTTCCTAAGCCTCTCCTCGTTTTTTTGAATTCTTGTTTGTTCATTCTGTTCCAACTGGATGTTTTATTTCTTCCTTTGGTTTCCTTCCCTTAACTGTTGGTTCCCTGTATGTTTATTTCACTTTGTATAGCCTTCACTTCTTCTATTTTGCAGTCATACTCAATCATTTCTGTGGGCATCCTGATTACCAGTGTTTTGAACTCTGCATCTGATAGCTTATCTACCTCCTCATTGCTTAGTTCTTTTCTGAAATTTTGATCTGTTCTTTCATTTGGGCCATTTTTTCTTTGTCTCAGTGTACCTATTAGGTTGCAAGGAGCAGAGCCTTAGGCACTGGCCAGGGCTGGGCAACCTACTTCACCAGGTTATGGTGCTGTACGTGGAGGAGAGGTCAGAGAGGGAACAATGCCGTTTGCTCAGCTCTCGCCCCGCTTTCAGTCACTTCCTCTGCAACCCAGAAGCAAAGTGGGCCCTTTTGGTGCAGATTCCTGAGTGGGTGGTTTTGTGAACATTCTAGGACCCTATGGGTCTCTCCAACAAACTCTCCTGTGAGGGTGGGAATTTCTCCCACCACTGCAACACCCATAGATTTTTACAGGCAGAGGTTTTGGGGCTTTATTTCCCTGTCCTGGAACTCTAGGTTTCATGGTCTGTCTCACTCCCCAATTGTTCCTCCCAGTTTCTCTGCAAGCAAATGTGGGACTTCCAGGTCTGCCAGTTGGTGCCTTGCAGCATGTCCTCTGTGCCCCGGTGCCCATCTTGCCCCTCCTACTACTCTGGAACACTATTTCTTCTTTAACTTCTTGGTTGCTAGACTTCCATACAGTTCAATTTTCTGGCAGATCTGATTGTTTATTGTTTTTAAATTAACTGCTGTCCTTCTTTTGGTTGTGCAAAGAAGAAAAGCATATCTACATATATATCTACCTTGGGCAGAACTCCTGACTTTACATTTTTGGTATGTATGTTAAGAATTGTGTACAAATTGAAATGTCTGTGTACTTATCCTCGAAACAACCAATAAAATCTCACTTATAAAAAAAATGAAGTTATTAATGATTAGTGGCATGAACCAAATGAAACTGACAGAAGAAACAGTATATTAAATCAGACATACTGGATTGTGAAAGAATAAAAAGAATACATTAAAAGAAACAATCATGAAACTATTACCTTGAAAAAGATATTAGAAATCCATAGATAGCCCTGGCTGGTTTGGGTCAGTGGACTGAGTGCTAGCCTGTGAACCAAAGGGTCACTAGTTCAGCTCCTGGTCAGGGTACATGGCTGGGTTAAAGGCCAAGTCCCTGGTGGGGGGCATTCAAGAAGCAACCACACACTGATGTTTCTCTCCCTCTCTCCATCTTTCCCCCTTCTAAAAATAAATAAAAACCTTAAAAATAAAAGAAATCCAGAGATAAAAGTATCTAATCTTAAATAAGTTTCCTGACCAGGATTTCTTTCCTAAAGGTCATCAACCTCAAACAGTCTTTAGGGGGCCAATGAAACCCCTGAAATCACATGGTAAATTTTGGACGACTTTAGGTATGTGCATATTTCTCTCACAGATTTCATCTTAAAGGTGTCAAAAGATACTTACGATCTATAACCATTACTATTACCCTACCATTAATAGAGCATTAAATTAACACTACATTAAATACATTTAAAATAGCACTGTAACATAGGGGTCAGGCCAGATCCCTGGAAAAAGGCAGAGGGCAAGAAGAAAACTCCAAGGCAGAATCAAAGATTAAAAGTGGCTTGTCCCTCCCCACTCCGGTGAAGGGAGATGCTGCTGTAGAAGGCAGGTTGCCCAAGGCAGCCGACCAATGCGTGACTCAGCAGATGGGAGCTTGTATAGAGCACGTGTGGTTTAAGACTTTGCCCCCTTGCTAAACATAGAGGCTGGAAGAGGGGGAAAAGACAAACATGGAGAACATGGAACACACTGATTATAAAGCTAGACACTCCCACTGGCTTCTGATGCACATAGGATTTTGGCAGAAGACTTTAAAACTGAAGGTGGGCAGAAGCCTCTCTATCTCACTTTGCCCTACACTGGAGGGAGCAGCAGATGCCAGGACCAACTGGATCTTAGGTCTCGCATGCTTGAAAACCAGCTCCCAGAGGTAGGGCCCCATGCTAGAATGCATCCCTCCCCAGGAGCCAGCCCTTGCAATGCTATTACCCAGTGTAGCCCAGCACACGGGTCCTGCACTGCTTCTACTGCCTCGCCCTGAGAGCAGTGCACAGAGGCTGAGAGCAACACATGGAGGTATGAGCTGGGAGGTTCTCCATGAATGGAGCTTCCCCTGAACAACCATCTGGATACAAGACACAAGGCACAAGAAATATCTGGAGTAATCTGGCAATGCACCCTAGACCCTGAGAGAAAGAGACAGAGACAGAGCTGCTGAAAGGCAATGGCAACTCTGGCATGAGGGAGAGAGAGGGCCTAGAGCTGGAAAGACAGAGACCCATTCTAGTAACAACCCTGGACTACAGAGAAGCAATAATGGAGAACTTATTAAAGTTTTTATTATTTATTTTTAAAGACGGGGAAGGAAGGGAAAAAGACAGGGAAAGAAACATCACTGTGTGGTTGCCTCTCAAGTGGCCCCCACTGGGGACCTGGCCTGCAACCCAGGCATGTGCCCTGACGGGGAATCAAACCGGTAACCTTTTAGTTCACAGGCCAGCTCTCAATTCCCTGAGCCATACCAGCCAGGGCATGGAGAACTTCTGTACATCAATTTGGAATTTAATCTTCCAGGGAGTAGCTGGATTTCTATGCTTTCCAGGAGAGGTAGGTTTGGAGCAGGATTGGTCCCAGCCCCCTCAAAATGGGAAGCCTGTTAATAAAAGGAAACCTATTTCATTCCCCACAAATCTTCGTGTTATGCATATACAGAGAGACAAGCAACCAGACCCTAGGCTGCCCGGTTACAGTGCTACATTCACTTTTAACAGCTATTTCAGACAATGACCTGGCAAGGTAGAACATCACTCTAACAATATAACAGAAAAGTTTAGTATTCTGCTCAGAACAGGGGTCAGAAGTTACAGTCTTTAGAATTAACCTGCTGAACTGTACCTCTTCCTCAGATATCAGCTGCTATGTTTTAAATTTTACTTGCTAAACTGACTTAGTATACGGCCACTCCCTATTATCCAAGTAAAAGAGGGTATTACCAAAAGTTCTAATTTACTAGCTGGTTTAAATTTTCTCTGCCCCTAACAGTTAACCAACAAGAAATCATGACTTTAATGGAATATTAAGTGGAACTACCACAGAGAACATAGTGTAGAGAATCTATAGATAGGAATTTCCAGAGAAAACAAATCATACGAATACTTACTTGAAAAAGTGAAGAGCATACTTATATAAATTGTAATTTTGCTTTTCTAGATTTTATCTGTCCATATCTGTAGTTTACTATCTGAAAGAGAATGAGCAGAATAAGAAAACAAAGCCAACAGACAGCAGCAGACTGCAAGAGCTGTAATAGTCCTCCAACTGCAAATGGGGAATTCTGTGGATACTAAGGTTGTGGGAAATCCACAAAAAATAGTTTATTGAAATTCTGTTCAAATCAAAATACCGAACAAGAGGCAAGAGATAAAGACTAGGGGGCAAATGTATCTATCAATATTTACATAATTATAAGTATCAGCAACCTATAGAATGTACAAGGTCCTTTCAGCCATACAACATGAAAAATAGAGACATTTACTGAAGAAGATACAAGACACAAGAAACACTGTACACAGGATAATAATGCCTCAGTCCCCAACAAAGTAGGCATCTTGGGACCTCACACAGTTGTCCCAATCACCATCGCCTGCCCCATCATATTTTCCTGAATCTCATCAATGGTCTGAAATCTCTTCTCTTGCAAAGGCGATTTTAGTTTTGGGAAAAGCCAGAAGTCAGAGGGTACCACATCTGGGCTTAGGCGGGCTGAGTCACCTGGGTGATTTGATGTTTCACCAAAAAACTCTGCATAAGACATTATGGATGAACAGGTCTGTTGTTATGATCAAGCTTCCAATCACCAGTGGCCCACAGTTGTGGCCTTCTAAATCATCCAAATAGTTTCCGTGGAGGAATGATCAAGTTTAATGGAAAATCTGATGCAGAGTTGTTACTCTACTCACTCATTTTGAATGCAACAGCCACACAGTAAACATGGTCACTCAACAATGTCTACCACCCCCACTAATTAGTACAGTGCTGTCATCACTGTTCACGCATGAGCAGTCCAGTCCACTCTCCTTGGCTGCCAGGTTGCACTGATTTCACTTAAACCATTCTTGTTAAATTAACAATGGCTAGACTTTTTCCAGATAGACTTTGTATCTCAAAAGCAAAACAGTATGGTTTCTAATTATATATTCTCTAATGGGGCACAATTCCCAAGGCTTTCTTCCCTTTAAGCAGAGGCCCTTATCTTTTTTTTTTTTAAGATTTTATTTATTTATTTATTTATTTTCAGAGAGAGGGGAAGGGAAGGAAGAGAGACAGGGAGAGAAACATCAGCGTGTGGTTGCCCTTCATGTGCCCCCTACTGGGAATCTGGCCCCCAACCCAGTCGTGGGCCTTGACCGCAAATCGAACCAGCAACCCTTTCGTTCGCAGGTCCACACTCAATCCACTGAGCCACACGAGCCAGGACATTATCTTTTGAAGAGTCACAGAGTTAAGAATCTGACAAAAAGCTATGTAACCACACAGAAACTAAATATCACAATGACTGCCCATACACACTTTAACATACAGTTTCAGGGGACTTGGAAATCCAGTCTTATCCATGGATCCCAGATACTGTTTTAAAGGCCTTCAGTCCCAAAATGACCCTACTTATTATAACACATTCCATTCCCTCCCTGTCATCAAAAATTAAAATGACTCGGGAGTTCTGGCCAAGATGGAGGCATAGGCAGTCGCATTGTGCTTCCTCGCGCAACCAAAACTAAAGACAACAAAAATTGAGAAACAATAAACAACCAGAGCAGAGAGAAATTAATTGAACACAAGTCGGGCTCCAGTACATCCAGACTGGTAAGGAGCGGCGGAGTCGCAGGCCTGAGGAGGGGTCGAGGGGTCCCGGCGGGAAGAAACGCTGGCTGGAAGGTGCGGGCGCACAGGGCGCAAACGGCAGTGGACGGACCGGTGGCGGACCCTGGGCGCGGGAGGCGACTAGGAGACCCAGTGAGGGACGCAAGACAGCTAGCTGTCCACAGCCAGCCACACGTTTTCACACAAACTAAGCGAAAACGGGCGGCACCGCCACATTTCAAAGCTTAAGAGCCCCGTATGGGAACTGAGGCCAGGAGACTCTCTCAGCCTCACAGGAGACTTCTCGGGGAAACCCACAGAGTCTGAGAAAGAGCACAAGCCCACCGCCCAGGAGCCAGCACAGGAAGAGCCCAATTTGCTTGTGGGAGGCCATGGAGGGGACAGAAGTCCTACAAAGAGTGGAGCAGGTGCCATTGTTCCCTCTCAGACCCCGCCCCCACATTCAACGTCACAACCCAGCGACTGGGGTGCCCTGCCCTGGTGAACACCTAAGGCTCCGCCGCCCTTACGAAACAGCCGCAACCAAACCAAAGGAAAATAAAAAAGATGGCTCAAACAGATTTGAAAGCCCCAGAACCAATTTTTTTAAGTGGCCAAGAGATAGCCGAATTACCAGATGCACAGTTCAAAGCACTGGTGATCAGGAAGCTCACAGAATTGGTTCACTTTGGACATAAATTAGATGAACAAATGCAGGCTACGATAAGAGAAATGAAGGAAAATGCACAGGGAAACAATAGTGAGGGGAAGAAAACTGGGACTCAAAGCAATGGAGTGGACCAGAAGGAAGAAAGGAACAACCAAACAGAAAAGAATGAAGAAACAAGAATTCAAAAAAATGAGGAGAGGCTTAGGGACCTCCAGGACACCTTTAAACGTTCCAACATCCGAATTATAGGGGTACCAGAAGGGGAAGAGGAAGAGCAACAAATTGAGAACTTATTT
>PVIA01011115.1:0-46914 GCA_004024845.1 Tonatia bakeri
TGAAAGAAAGAACAGGGTAAATGTGTCAAATGGTACAATATAATCAGCCTAGCAAAGCAGACTATACAGAAAGAAGAGGAATACAAAAATACTATTAAAATAAAAGATGTAAGAATAATGGGAAAATAATAATAATACAAATATGTAATAACTTGCAGGTTCTCTGTAATAGCAGAGTTAAACCTGTCTCACTGTAGCAGCTGTTGTGATGCCCCCTCTTTGGGTCCAAGTCTGGTCTTTTCACAGTTCCAGGGTTTGTTTGTTTTTTTTTTTTTCTTCTTTTCTTTGTGTCACTTGTAGGTATTAAAAAAAGGCAGAAGAAGGAAGGAAGAAGAGATAAAATTGGAAAGAAAGGAAGAAGGAATAAGACAAGAAAGAAGGAAAGAGAGGGAAAAAGAATTGAAAGAGAAAAAATAATAAAAATTTAAAAATTATTAAAAAATAAAAATAGAATAAAATTAAAAAGCCTCTCGGTTCCAAAGTGGCCAAACTGTTGTTTTCTGGTCTTGCTGGCTGCAGCAGGCTGACGGGAAATTGGTATGGCTTTTCTTCCTTCCCAATCTGCACTCATTCTCTGGGGAGCTATCCTGGTACCTCTCCCCTGTGCCTTGGGTGTGGGATCCAGGCCTTTCCCCAGGGTTACTGCTGTGGACTGGGGTGCAGGGGTGCACTCAGTTGCGTGCTCGGCCAGGCTGCCTCACCCTTCCCAATGCTATGGGGGTGCATAGGGTTTTGCACACAACCTTCTGCTCAACCTCGGGATCGCTGCCCGGCTGGGTGGCAGGGAGGCCAGAGTGATTGCTGTAGGAGAATTCCCAAATAGTGTCTGTCTTTTCACTTTTTCTTTTTGAGAAATTCCTCCTCCTCAAGTCTGCTGCTCCATAGAGTGACCTTGGCTCTCCCACTGCCCAATTTTCCAGCCAGATTGGTGACTATGGGGGTCAGGGCCCGTCACTGTGGGACTCTCAACTCTGCCGGTGTTACAGACTCCACAGGTGCTCACAGACCCTGTGTGTTTGCTAGCAACGGATTTCTCCCGGTGCTGCTCAGACCTTGTTTGGCTGGGGAGGGAGCAGTTGCCCAGGCTCTCTCCCAAGGACTCTGTGGCAAACCGGCAGTGGGCACCGAGCCTGGGGCTGCAGCCCCCCTGGGCCCCATGCTGTCCCTGGGACCTTATTGTCCCAAAGTACTCTCTTTACCATCTGGTTTTTCGGTTCTGCTACAATTTTTGGTCTCTTATTTTCATATAAGCTAAGGTACTGTTGGTGGTTTGCTCTTTTACTCTGTAGATTGGCTAGGATTTTCTCCTGTGTATAGGGAGAAGTGGAATCTGCTCCCTTGTACCCCGACACCATCTTCCTCCTCTCTTTTTAAAAATAATTTTTAAAAATGTAAGAACAGCCCTGGCTGGTGTAGCTCAGTGGATTGAGCACGGGCTGCGAACCAGGCATCGCAGGTTCGATTCCCAGTCAGGGCACATGCCTAGGTTGCAGGCCATGTCCCCCAGCAACCGCACACTGATGTTTCTCTCTCTCTCTCTCTCTCTCTCTCTCTCTCTCCTTCCCTTCCCTCTCTAAAAATAAATAAATAAAATCTTTAAAAAAAATGTAAGAACAAGCTACAGGTCAAGGCTCATATGAGCCAGTTTGCCAACGCCTGGTCTAAGAGATATCTACAAAACTATTTCCATGTTTTGCTGCTAGTAGATATCTTCCACACCTAAGGGTCCAGTGTGTGTCATTAACAGAGAAAACAGTACAAAGTATGCTCAACCCATCTATCAAGCAGAGTTTTACTCTGTTAGTGGCAGATGCCAGCTAATGTCAGCTAGATGTTGTCCTCTTGGGGGAAAGTCAATGTCCCTACACTTAAGGGGAAGTCACTATTAGTATTGGGGGTAAAGCTAAACTTTGGGGACTGAAGCATTGGTTGAAGAATTATCTTTTTAGCTAAAAAATTATAGATATATTAAAAGAACAGTGTGACTCCAGAAGCACAAATCCGTTTCTCTTCTTCTACTTCCCATTTCTCCTTATTCTTGTGGCCACTACTTTCAGCAAAGAAGTGTCAAATAATATCCACTCAGGATTCAGTAGGGTTAGTAAGGTTCCAGTTAGTAAAATACCTGTCCAAGTTCCCATTTAGGCTTAGGGGGAGGTTCAGGGGCAGGATTAAGTTTTACCCTTGTCCTCTGATTCTCAGATATTCCTTACCTCAGATTTCTTCTTGTTGGGGTAACATTCCCTTTATTTCCTAGATATTCACTTTCCTAACTCGTATGTGATTTGCTCTCCTATCCTGTTGACATCATGGTGTTTAAAGGCCTTTGTTACTCAAACAGCTTACACTATGTTGGTCATTTCCTCCGCTCCCTGCTGCATATTGGTTTGGTTTTTAGATGTCAAGGTCCTTTATGGCAATTTGGGGCTTGTGCTTCATATGTAATGTATATCTCACTTTCTGACATATATTACCATACTCACAACTTGATTACTGAAGACGATGGTACTGATCTTCCAGTAAAATGCCAGTCAATTAACACAGCTTTGGATCTGACTAATAGTGTGATTTATAGCTTAATATATCACATCAGTACCCTTATTAGCTTAGATTATTTTAAGTGAAGTTGAGAATGGCTTTGAAATGTGTTATTTTTCTCTTTCCAGCCACTTATAAAAGCAGCCTTACAAGGACTTGGCACCTATTAGAAATCCCTTAGATACAAACATTTGATTCCAAACTGGATAAATGGAATTAAATAAAAGTGGTGACACAAGGATCTAATAAAAAAAAAAAGCTTTAGCATTTCCAGAACCAAAGGTTATGATATTCAAGGAGATAGAGGAAGGGGACAAACTGTATCAGTGTAGATTAAGATTTTTCAACTATTTCTAACTATTGACAGTTTGGGACAGATTACTCCGTGACGTTCAAGAGGAGGTAGTCCTGTGCCAGTAGCATACCTCCAGGTTATGATAACCAAAAATGTCAATATTAACTGTCAAAAGTTCTCTGAAGGGAAAAGATCACCACTGGTTAAGAAACACTGGTATACACCAAAGCTTACCAATTCCTTTGGGCCATTGTCTGTGCTTCCATGAGGCTATGCAATACTGCATTTCCCAATATTGTCTGATGTGTGAACATATCAAATAGCCCAAGTATATACTTTGCTCTGCAATTTACTATTGTTTAATAATCTTGCCAACTCTAAAATATCATTAAAAAATAACCCTAACTAGTGTAACATGTGTATACCCTTCTGCACCTGGTATTATTCTTTAGACTTTTAATATTGTGGTTCTGCCAGTATAGACTCCTGAATTAGATGCTTAATGAGATATCCAGAGAGCATACAAAGGACACACTTGGAGAGAAACAAAACCATTTGAGATAATGTACAAAGATCTGGCAGCATACAGGTGGTCCGAGAACCCCAGGATAGCCATCAGGGCCTGGAAATCCAACAGCTCCTTGAGTTCTGTTACAGCCATCCAGGTCACGTGGGCCTCTGGGCCCTGGCTGTCCAGGGTGGCCCTGTTCAAGAAGAAAAGAAGGGATCAAGTCAGGCACATTACTCTCAGCTACTGTTTGATAAAATCCACAGCGAGAGAAGCCAAGCATGCTGCCAAAGTCTGGCTCTTTGTTCATTCTCTTAGCCCCATCACCAATGCTCTCATAGATTTTCTTTATACTCAGGTACATGTTGCTGATGACAGTTCAGTGTTACCCCTTTCAAAAGGATCAATGCTTTAATGGATCCAAGCTGAAACCAAAGGGATAAAGCATGGAGAGATGGGGGGTGTTGCAACTTCACCTTCCCTGAGTACTGAAATTTACTATGATGGGGCTTAGTTGTCTGGCAGCTGAACCACTCACAACATGGAATCATGCCAGGCCTTAGGATTCCTCAGAACATACTAGAACCTGGGAAGCCTGGTATGGCTTTCTGTATTAAAAGCTTTGAATGAGAATTGATACTGAATTTTGGTCAAGAGAGCAGAGCAGTTTCCTCCGCTCCACATCTCCTCAAAGCAGCATGGTCAAAAAAAAAGCACCCTCCGCACCACATCTCCTCAAAGCAGCATGGTCAAAAAAAAGCACGTCGTACAGTCTTAATCCTATTTTGTCATTATCACATGTCATGTTGTTGCTTCAGTTAAGGAACTGTATCTTCTCCACACTCACTACTGAGACAGTTGTTTTACTGGAGTATTAGTAATCATTTACATACAGTTGATATGAATTAAATAATTTTCCAGAGTTTAGCTTTCTTTATGCATGAATTATACTTTTTTATAGGGAATATCTCTTTTTTAATATGTCAAAAGCAGGTTGAGTGTTGGATAAGTAACAGAGATGACAAGAAATACCAGAAATCTAGATGGGTCAGTAAAAGGTAGACTCCCACCCTCTTGTACAGGCTTTTTAAATTCAAGTATGTATATATTTAACGATTTCAGAAAATAAGTTATGTTCAAAAGCCAACTTTTTAAATTATTAGAGGAAGCAAAGTTTTATCAAATTTTACTGAGTAAATGTTCCACAGAATTATTTTATTTTCACTTTTATGAAGTCTGTTAATACAAAAGTATGGGTCTACACTGCTAGACTCATAGAATACTAAGTCCAGAAGAGTAGAAAAAAAAATTATCCATTAAAAAAAAATGCTGCAATTTCTGCCTTTTCAGATTCAGGTGATGATTTTTACTTGATCTGGGCAAATTGAGACAGGTTATTAGAGTCATCAACATTTTATTATGAAATGAGATGGCTATTCTTGTTTGTCCTGAAGATCTGTACTCTACCTTCATCAGATCTCTGCCTTGGGAGTCTGACCTTTATGGACAGCCTGTCTAAGCTTCCTTTCTCTTTGTCTCCTAGTTGTATTTGGCCACTGCCAGATATAGGCAGGACATAGAAGAGCAGGAGGATAAAGAACACAGGCTATTTATTTCTCTCATGACCTCCCGCCTTGGCTGTATCTCTGGTGACGGCCACATTTCTCTACCATCTTAGTTTCTGTTGGGAAACTGTTATTCCGTGGCTCTAAGTCTTACAGGGTTCCAGTATTACCATTCCTTCTTTCCCTTTGATAACACTTTTGTGTTAGTTGCATCACCATCCATTGTTATTTCCATTAATCCTGCCCACATCCTTCATATGTACCATTCACTCAACCCTTCTGTTAACACTTTCAACTGTAGTATCTATTTCTGCCTGGAATCCTGATAATTGCTTTGAAACATCCCAGTGAATCTTGCTAGAGGTTATCTCTTAGTTGCGTAACTAACAAGAGATAAGGCAAGACAATAGGCTGGCTCAATACTAGGAATTTTTGTTACTCCCTGGGAACTTGATTCTGTTTAATACCAAAACCTTTGCTTGGATTCTTACTCACTGGTATCCACATTTTTTTTTAATAAAAAGAGGTTTTTATTGCCTTTGGTCCACAGTTGGTATTTCATATTATCTTTTGGTCCCAGGGATCCTGGGTGGGACTGATCCCAGGGACGGCCTCCTGGTGGAGGTCCCTGTGCAGTGTTTGGTGGGGAAGAGGAAACTAATATGAAACAGGGGTCTGGTTTTGCTTTAACCACTCACAACTCCATTGTCCTGTCTGGGCCTCTGTTTCCTCACTGAGCCCCTGTGAGGGTCCTGGGGAAATCCAGTCCCTCATGATGCCTAAAATATCTTGGGACTGTAGCCTGGCCCTCCTCACAAGGGACTTCATTTCCAGCATCTCCCTCCACTGTCCACATCCCATCTCCCCCTAAAAAATTACTTTGGTTTTGCTAAAACTGCTTGAGACTTCTGTGGGCACGGGAACCACACACTGATCAGCAGAGAAAAGGGAAGAGGAGCAAAAGCAACCAGAAGCCATTTGGGGCCGTTTTCCCTCTCTGCAGATTTCTTCTTCCACCCCACAGCTTGGTCCAAAGTCTGCTGGGAAATTTGCTATCTGGATAGGCCCTGGTATGGACCCTCACCGGACATGCACCTGGATCTGGCCTTCACAGACTCGCAGCTTGAAACACTTGAACACATAGAAAAACAAGATGAAAACACAAAAAACCCTGAAATCCTATGTGGGGTGATGATAAGGGGAGACAACCAGAAGGTGGTGCCTCAGTAGCCTGCCTTCTTTTGGTAGTAGGGGAGTGGGGTACTCCAGGGCATTCCCTGGGCTGGGGTGGTCACCTCCTGATCCAGAAGCCCTTTTGGCCACTGGACTCCGTGGCTAGCACTTGATGTCATATATCTGCCAGCCCAAGCCAAAGACCTGGCTGCTCTCATAGGCTCCCTGCATGTAGCCCATCTGTAGAAAGCTGAAGGAGTTGTGACACTGGTCAGTCCCAAGCTGGTGTCATAGATGTGCCACAGAGTCCCAGGAGCCATCCCACCTGGCTGGAACCCTTGTTGGTACCCTTTTGGAAGCTGGTTGTTGAGTGGTTCATGGGTGGCAGGATATGGTTCTTGGGGTTGTACAGGTGCCTTCTTGTGCCATATAACATCATACCTGATTGGCTGGCACACTTTTTGGTGCCCATCTGGAGCCCAATGATGCGCTGACCTGCTTTCACGGTAGTGTCATCAAAGTTCTGCTCCTGCTTTTCTGAGTACTTGATACCAATGTCCTCACCATTCTGCAGACACTTTGTCTTAGACCTCCCTGCCAGAGCCAAAAGAGACACCTGCACTTGTGTCATGTTTCCATTCTCAAACAGGCCATTGGCCTCGGACAGATCCACAGAGTTCATGCTGTAGCTAACCATGGGCTTGATGAAGGTGGAGAGGTTTTCTAGCTGGTGCCAGTTTTGCATGGAGCAGTTGATTTGGGGGACCAAGCCCGGTTGCAGATTATTCATGATTGTGCACAGGATAATTCCATCCTCAGACCCTTCTAGAATTCAGGACCAATAGACAGGTCTGTGAGCCCCTTGATCCAGCTGCAGAGTCCCACCTCCTTCTGAGAGTCATATCTGGACAGGAGCCAGTTCTTGACCTCAGCCAAAAACCCATATGAGGGACCCTTGTTGAATTGCATGGACTTCATGCCAGTGGCAACAGTGGGACAGATGGTCTGGTGGGTGCTGGTATCCACATTTTTTTCTTGGGCCCCAATCCTTCTGTAGTTTTCTTGTGTGAACTCCTGATATCTCCTATCTGCAGGATTACAAGGATTCCTGCTTACTCTTTCCTATCTTATCTAAATTCTCTGGGATTAACACCTGATCTCTGACAGACCTGTCAGTCCTTCCCTGTACAGCTGACACCATGAGATGGTGGACCAAGCATTCTTTGAGCCACTCAGACTTGCATTCCACCCAGCTTTGCTACTTCCCAACTTGAGCCTCAGTTTTCTCATCTGTGAAATGGTGGTGAATAATATTACCTCATGGGGTTGTTGTTAACATCAAAATAAAAATTAAAATTTATGGTTAAAATTATATGAGGCTAGATTCACTACATAGGAGCTCAATAAATGGTAAGTCTTCTCTTAAGCAAGTCAGCAAGGATAAGCCACACGCAGCTGAGCTGTCTTCTCTCAGCTCTCAGTAACACGACATTCCTGGCACATTGTGTTCTTTTTGCTTGTAGCTAATGATTTTACATATTTCTGTGCCAACTCTTCCAGAGAATGCACATTTTTGAGGGAGAAAACCGTAATTCTATATAACCACAAATATCTGAACACATAGAAGAATATAAGGATCTGCCCTATTCCAGAAAAGCAATGTTCCTCAGAAACCATACTTCAAAGAAATAGTTTCTGTTTGGTGAGTGGTATGTGCTCACATTGAAGATAAATCTGGTGTGTTCATTTATGCACCTCTAGACAGGAAAATATTTGAGATTGACTTCATGGGAAAAGCAAAATATAAATTGCAAAGGACAACTTGAAAACTTCTCTCAGCTTATCTGAACTGAAAACATTTGATGAACATACATTTCTTACAGGTGCCAACAGCCCCAAATCACAGCTGTGATATCATTAAAAGCCACAGCCTTGCTACCCCTAGTCTGTTGTTTGAATGTTGAATATCTTGATGATTGCTTGTTTATTCACTCTCTCAAATGGTTGATGTGCCCCTTAGTGTATAGAATCGGATGATTATGAAATCATTACTTGTTTTTGCTTGTTGAAATTGTCTACATGACAGCAAAAATGGAGTTTTGGGAGCAAAACAAATGGCACATATGGTTAGCAATCAGCTAATATTAAGAGAGATATCAGATCTGTCAGTGATTCAGTTCAGTAAGATGTGTTGGGGAAGCTGTGGATTTTAGCCAAATTACTTAATAACTGCTGCTGAATGTTGACCAAAATAATTAGTCTGACTGGATCAAGGGTGTCTGTTTTATTCCTCTGTCTGAGGGAGTCCTTCCAGTCTGGGAACTGTTGCTTTTCTAGGTACTGGAGGTTGTAATCAGCCTGCTAAATATTTTTAGAGTTCCTAGTGTATAATGAATTCAGCCTTGGGGTCTCTGAGGCCTCAGACAGGAGCAAAAGACATATTTTGTGTTTTCAAGGAGCTAGATAAAACAATCACACAAGACAATCAATAAATAGTATGGGACATATGTAATTAGGAGCTACAAGGTATGGGACAGACATCAAGGACCCTTGAAAGATTAAAGATGAAATGAAGAGGTAAGCAGTAAACATAAGGTACTTAATAAATGCACCATGAATAGCTGGAGAGGAGAAATAAAGGAGAATAATTTCATGGAATAAGTGAGTCTTGGAGCCTCTTTTTAAAGCAATTGAAAGTCAAAAGTAAACATATACAACCTTTGGTCAAGGGAAAGGCCAAGTGAAGGTTCAAGGCAGTGGGGACTTCTACTGGGAGCAACATGCTTATTTGGAGGAATCTGCACACCTATAACTCATTCTTCCAAGAAATGAAGCCTCAAAGAGAAGTGATTAATTCCTAAAAGCCCTCGTGTTCTCTAAGTTATTAGTTGGAGTTAGAAGTGTCCTGCTTATTTTTTGGGCTGGTTCCAGCTTAGAATTAGAATCAGCCTCTGTACCACAGGATTCACTTCTTCTCAGACCCCATTAAAAAGAGATGACAGGAGGAAATGGATAGTACTGCTGAAAGCTCTAAATCCCCCCACTCATCTCTGGTGAAGCCAGTTCAATAGGGTGAATGGAAGAGGCAGCTTCCACTTTGTTTCCTTTATGCACTAGCCTCTAGAAGATACACACTCTGAGTAGAGACTCTGCATAAAGTGGTCATAGGAACACAGCCATCAGACAATGCCAGGTGGCATCACAAAAGAATGGCCAATCCCTCAGTTATTTCCCCAGTGGTCCATTTCTGGGCATTTTGCAGAGTCTGCACTTGAATAAAATGCAGAAATCTGATGCCCAATTTGTTGATACATGTGACAAATAAAAGGTAAGTGAGCCTTCTGTTCTCCAAATCCACACATGTATACTGGATCTGGAGATAAAATAGATCCAATGGTTATATCTTTGAGGGTGGAGCTATATACTTTTTCTGTATCCTTATAATAGAGTGATGGCACATGTAGCAGGTGTTCAAGAAATACCTATAGATTGGCACAAAGAGATTTGAACCCCCTTCCCTTATATTAGATGATTATGTAGTGTCACACAAGAAACTATTAAATCTAGGGCTTCCACACAAGATTTGCTTTTTCTCTTAAATAAGACTGAAGATCACTGTTATAGAAAAACAACCCAGACTAAAAATTAAATATATAGAGAAGTGCCAAAGAACATAACTAAAAAGTGATAACAGCAAGTTCTAAATACTCTATTTAAAAAATCATTTTGTATTTTTCAATTACAGTTGACATACAACATTATATTAGTTTCAGGTGTACACACCAGTGATTAGATGTTATATAACTTACTAAATGAACATGCCAATAAATCTTGTACCCATCTGACACCATACATAGTTATTAGAATATTATTGATTATATTCCTTACTCTTTACTTAACATCTCTATGACTATTCTGTAACAATATGTATTTTAAGGGCTGACAAAATGTTACCATTGGATTTCCGCTCATGGGCTAAGTAGGGATATAAGGTGAAAATGGATAAACTAAGGGATTGGATTGGATGGACTAGGAGAAGAAGATGTATGAAAGCTCCAAACTCCCCAGTTATTTCCAACAAAGCCAGGTGCTCAGGATGAATTGAAGATGCTGCCTCCAAATGATCTTTGGAGTAGTTATTTCATAAAAACTAAAGGGAAATTCACTCTGAAATGAGATTAGGCTGAAGAGAACAAATAACTAGAATGAAATGTATCAAAATATCAGGATATTTTTCTACCTAATTTCATGTACCTTCTCTTTTTAAGATGTCAATTCTTTTTTTATTGTTTTACTACAGTTGTCCCAATTCCACCATTTCTCTCCCCTGCCCCGCCCCCCCACAGTCAATCCCCACCCTGTTGTCCATGTCCATGGGTCATTCATACTTGTTCCTTAACTAGGCCCTTCCCCTTTCTTATAATGAGTATGTATATGCTGAATTGTGGCACTAACTCCACATTTCAGAGCCGGTTCCTCATCCCCAATTAAACATCCCCTCAACAAACAAGACCTAATTTATTTTGACTAAGATATTGATGGTTTATTATGCTTGCACATGTCCCTGCACCCCTAACCATCTTATTTGGTGCTGCCTGTAACTGAATCACACGGAAACAGTGGGACAACTGCCCTTCAAATCTTAACACACATATCTTAACACTTGACCCTGAGCATGCTTGCACAAGACAGGATGTTGTTAAGGCCAACGTGCTTGAGCTGTGAGGCAGAACCTAACGCTGATATTTTAAAATGCCTCTATGGACACACTCACCAGAATCCCATTAATGCCAAGAAAGCCATGGGACCCTAAAAAAAGAGTAGGAAGAGGAATGTAAGAAATAATACAATTGATCTCCATTTAATTCAGTGAGTTTGTTCATGTGATTCATTACCTAAGTTGTTAAGAAGCATTTTGTACCTTCTTTTCTACATTGTATCACCTGTTCCCTACCCTACTCTGAAGTAATCACCTGCCTCTACCTAAGGTCTCAGACAAGTGTGTGTTATGAGACCAGTTCTTGTCTTAGGCAATGTATTATAAAACCTAAAATTAAGGCTCAATATTATATGCTGCCTTGACCTCTGGGAAAACCAGGAGGGCCTTAACTGGTCTAAGTACAAGTCCCCCTCTCCACTCTGCCCCTGTAGATAAGGTGTCCTAGGCCAATGACCCTCCTAATCAAATAGATCAGACGCAGTCCTGCTTACCCCTAAGTAGTGGGTTTGAGTTCTTTGCTGGCCCTCTGAATTATCCAAACAATTCAATCACATTCTCTTTCAGGAACCAAGGGGCATCTTACCTCCTCAACACTACAAAGTCTGCCTCCCATAGCTTCTTCTGGTTTATTCTGATCCCAAGTATAGCCACTGTGTGGCCCTACACAGTGTGTGGTGTTCTCCTCCCCTGTGCTGGGAGTGTATGTGACTAATAAACCTGTTGTCCATGTCTTCTGTTCAATGTCATGTGTCATAACTTTGGCCATCCCCAGAACCCTAGGGTGGGAAACCCTCCTTCACAAGTGGGGTGAAGAAGAGGTGACTAAAATCATCAGGGAACATAAACTGAGCTGCCAAATTCAGCCAGCCAGCCACTAGGATGTGACAAGTCCCCTTTCTTGCTTCTTTTCCCCTACATTTGTGGCCTACATTTCTTCTAAGCATTCTGAGCCCTTGCTTCCCAGCTGCCTTGCCTTGTATTCCTGACTTCTGACTCATGTCCAGTTCAAACCCACATGACTTTCCAGATCAGTGTGTCCACTTGTCCAGCAAGTGGCTAATACTTGCACTTTATGGTTCGCTTGCCGTGAGAGTCTCTCCGAGAATGGGCTGAGCCATGAGCAGCATACGATTAAGCTTGCGCCTTATTAAAATGTGTAGCTTGACACCACAGTTCCCAGGGTTAGCGTCATTTCCACAACAGAACCGAGATTTAGAACCTTTCACCTTCATACTTGTGGCCCATGAGTCAAAAGAAAATCAAGGTTTGGTTCTCTAACCTCATCTCCTTTTGGTCTGTATGGGCCCAGAAGGCCTGGGGAACCCCTTTCTCCTTTTAACCCTGATAAACAACTAGGGCCAGCAAATCCTTGAGGACCTGTTGGACCTTGAATTCCAATGTGTCCTGGTTGCCCCTAAGATGGAGAAAAAGATTACAATTAGTTAACAGAAGACTTAACATCAACTCTTCTCATTTTCCCATGCACAGAGAACACTGTCACCCCTTCACTAAGTGATTTTGGCTTAGAGATCTGTCAGGCATGCTAAAGTTCCAGACACAAATCAGAAAAGACTATTTTAGGGGCTGCTAAACTTATGTGGATAGAATCTATCTTATAAGCACATTTAATAAGATTCATGTATACCAAGATCCTTCAACATTGTACTTGTTAGGAGATTAGCTATTCAGGCTAGATCATATTGTCCTCTTCCTAATTAATGTGAGCTCATCCATCAGACAGAAAATAGCTAAAGAACAGAATGCTAGGAAACATCATTATATTTTATAACTCATGTCCAAATGGCCAAACACATGCTTTCTGTGAAGTCCAGAAATGACTGTACTTAAAGAACACTGTCTCTGGGGTCCAGAGAGGAGAGAACCAAGAAACTCATGGGCTGGCCAATATGTAAGAGCTCATCTTTGTTTGGCAGACCCTAGGACCCCATCACTGCAACTGGAAACAGACGGTCACAGAGAAGACACACACACACACACACACACACACACACACACACACACACATTGTTTATTTTCTCCCTCCCTATCTCTCTCTCCTTCCCTTTACTACCACCAACTGCACAGTGTTGAAGGTGTAAAATCCAAGGAGCCTGAGAATATCTATTAAGTATCAGTTATGATAGCAAGAGGGAACAGCCTGAGGATTTTGAATGCCCTGGTTATAAAACGTCTGTAGCAATTAATTCTGAGAGTTCAAGCTGACATTTTAAAGCTGACCGAGAGAGAGAATTAACCCTAGTGGGTGCCACACATGTGGGTTACTCTATCATTTAGAACAAATGCCAGCAGGGACTGAATTTTCTTGGCAGAAAATGAAAACCATTAGTAATACTCATTGCCTTTCAGAGGACACAACACCATACAAGGTAGAGAGCTGATTTTCATAAACATTTTCCATCTCCACTTCTCTGCCCCTTTACTATCTGTAATTTCCTAAAGATCTGTGAAAAACTCTGGTAAAAACCCCATAAATATACCCTTTAATATTCACCTTCAAGTTTTACTTTTTAGAAGGTAGAAAATAGGACAGATGTATTATGTGGTGGCTAGAGTCATGTACTGGAGATGTAAGTGGTCACCAACTGTATAGGGCTTTTGCAGTACAATTTCCAGCATCAATCAGGCCCATGAAGATTTAGAAATCTTGTAAAAAAGTGAAAGATGCTCTTCCTATGAAGATGCAATTCTCTGGGGATTCTACCTACCACTCTACTTTCCCTGGTACCCAGCATGCTTACAGCCTACAAAGGATACTAGGTTGCAGACTATTTAACGGGCTTATTTCTGGGAATGATGGGATGGGAATTTAGCTTTCACTTTTTGTGCTCTTTACCTTCTGTTATTGGACTTTTATTTATAATTTTTTTTTATTTATTACCCTTGTGAATGTTTACACATACATACATACATACATACATACATATATACATGCAAGCTCTGTCAAGAAGGTATCCAGCCATGTAATATGAAAAATAGAGACATTTATTGAAGAAGATACAAGAAACACTATACATAGGACAATGACACTTCAGTCCCCTTCAGAGTAGGCACCTTGGGACCTTGCACAGTTCTCCCAATCGCCATTAACTGCCCTGTCATATTTTCCTCAATCTCACCAATAGTCTGAAGTCTCTTCCCTTTCCAAGGTGATTTTTGTTTTGGGAAAATCCAGAAGTCGCAGGGTGCCTAATATGGGCTATAGTGGGGTGGAGTCATCTGAGTGATTTGATGTTTTGCCAAAAAACTCTGCATGCGACATAATGCATGAGCAGACACGTTGTTGTGATGAAGCTGCCAAATACCAGTTGCCCATAGCTGCAGCCTTCTGAATCATCCTGATAGTTTCCATGGAGGAATGTTCAAGCTTAACACAAAATGTGATGCAGATTCATTGCTCTACTAGCTCAGTCATTTTGAATGCAATGGTCACAGATTACACATGTTCATTCAATGGCATCTACTGCCCTCACTGACTAGTACAGTGAAATAGTCACTGTTCATGCATGCACATTCCAGTCCTCTCTCCTTGGCTGCCAGGTTACATTGATGTTGCACAAACCATTCTTGTTATATTAACAATGGCTGGACATTTTCCAGATGACCTTGAAAAAAAACTGGAATTATCTTCTGGAGGGCAGTGCCCTTGTAGTACAAACTTCCCCCACTAGGTGAGTTATCTAGGAACCCATATGTATCAGCGTACCAGCTGGCATTGTTGTGAGAGGCTGTGTGAATTTTCTCAAGACTTTTTCAGTGCATTTGCCCATTTCACCATGGGTTATTTTATGAGTGCCCTTGCCCAGGCTGTGCTGAGTGTTCAGCAGTTTCTGACCAAAAAACAGCATGAGCCCTGTGTCCCAGTATCCCTATTCACCCAATCTTGACCTAAGTGACTTTTTTTGGTCTGTTTTCCTGCATGAAAAAAAGGTCCTCAAAAGGAAACGTTTTGCCTGTGTGGAAGAGGTGAAACAAAAAATGCAGAAACACTAAAAAAGCATCAAAATTGATGAGTTCAAAAGCTGTTTGGAGCAGCGGAATAAATGTCTTGATAGGTGTGTTGCATGAAATGGAGAGTACGTTGAAGGTGATTAAAGTTTAAACATGTAAGAATACACAGTTTTTCATTAAAAAAATCATTTTGGGGAGGGGTTTCCCCTAGTACATATATACATGAAACTAAACAAAAAATACTTAAAAAAATAGTGCAGGTCACTGACTGGTGTGGCTCAGTGGGTTGGGTATTATCTTGCAAAGCAAAAGGTTGCAAGTTTGATTCCCAGTCAGGGCACATGCCTGGGTTGTGGGCCAGGTCACCAGTTGTGGTACGTGCAAGAAGCAACCAATTGATGCTTTTTCTCTCACACTGATGTTTCTCTCCCTCTATTTCTCCCTCCTTTCCCCTCTGTCTAAAAACAAATAAGTAAAACCTTTAAAAATAAAATAAAATAAAATAAAAATAGCATGGGGGTGCTGTTGAGAATTAACAAAGAAATCTAAAATGTGGGCCTAGCTTTAAAACTAATGTACACAAAAACTGTAGCAAACAGTACAAGTCCAGAACAAAGCATAAAGCATAAGTTGCATAAGAACACAAAGGAAGGGTTAGTCATGGAGAATTTGTGGAATGCTTACCTTCTGTCCATGGCTGGGGTGGGGGAGCCATGGGCCACACTATAAAGGCTGAGTGGGGCCCAATTGAAGTGGGCCTAAAAGGCAAGGCAGGAAAGTTGAAGAACTGATGTAGGAAATAAAGAACCCCTAGAAGTTTGGGGACAGGGAAGGATGAAAAAAAGGCAGTGTGTTACAGGGCTGAAACCCATCAGCAAGAACATGTGTGTATGCCAGCCTGAGGCCAGGGCAACCTGCCTGAAGCCGGAACAAGGGAGACAGATAAGAACCAGCGGTTAGAAGAAGAGGAGACTATTTGGTGGGAGGATGGAGGGTAGCACAGGCTTGCCAAAGCCATGTTGTTACTAGCAGAGAGGATGAAGTCAGGGCACTGAATGCTTGACCCAAATCAGAGCCTGCTCGAAGCTTTCCTGCATCAAGGAGGGGAGGCGGACAGCATGATAAACCATTGGACAGCTATTGAGAGAGCAGATTACGGTAGGCCCAATTACCATCTTGCTCACATCACTAGAGCCTGTGCAGTGCCTGGCATGGGCACATGGGCTGGCACACTCCAGCTCTGGTTTCTTGTCTGTGTGAGCACAGGAGCAGCAAAAATAAGCAAGAAGACTTAGCAGTGAGGCAATTCTAGTGTTGGACTTAACAGGAAATCTGATTCCATCAGAAAAAGCAGGGTTCCATGGCCAACTTCCTTTCTCTTGGCAGGGTGGCCTTGCTGAATTTGTCACAGTTGCACAATTGACTCCTCTGTTCCAGCAAGAGAACTTAAAGAAAGTCTCTTAAAGAACTCAGGGGGAAAGGCAGACAACTGTATTTGAACAACAATAAAATTTAAAAATGAAAAAAAAAACATTGAAGTTTGTAATTTTTACTGAGGTTTGTACATTTAATAAAATTGTGTTCCAACTAAAAAAGAAGAACTCATGGATTCTTTGAATTCTAATTCTTTTTCCAAAAAGGCATTTGAAATGGCACCCCTCAAAATAACATGCAGTTCTAGACTGGCCCTAACTAGAAACCTCTCAGACTGAGCTAAGGGCCAGAAGCAGGGCCTGTGGCATGTCTTGAGGCCTCTGAGTCACTGTTCAGAACTGCCTCTTCAATGTGGTTTCAGGCCCTTCTGGAGCAAGCAGTCATAAGATGTAAGACAAGGAACCTTCTTACACATTGAGGTCCTTTCATTCAGTGGTACAGAGCACTGCAAACAAATGAAGATGGCAAAGATAAATGAGACCTGTCTTTTGTGTGTCACTTTGTCAGTCATCTCTAGATATACATACTTTGTGCTTATAGCTGTATGACCTCTTTTCCTCATCTCCAACACACAGGGTTTCTGTTGCATTGCCCAGTGTATTACTGAAACCCAATATTGGATCAGTGATAAACTGCTTCTGTGGGGGTGTTCCTCCAAAGAAGCTATCAGTGTCACTTCTCATAATGGACAGCAGAGGTCAGTCTGAGAACACACTGGCTATATATGATCAAGTGGGTAGGTGGGCCTCACTACAGAGAAATAGAAATCAAACCAGTGTCACAGAAGTCACAGATTACTCAAGCAGGAATAGCCCTTGAAGACCATTTCATCCAGCCTCTATTTTATACACGAGAGGAAAAAAAGAAGCTAAAAGAGAAAGGACTTGTTTAGGTCACATAGCTACTGAGGAACAGCGTGGGGCTCCAGCCACACCTCTTGCTGTCAGCATGTGGCTCTTTTCCTGTTTACCAGTGGCAGATGTCCTAGGGGTCCCTTGGGTCTAGCCCCACCCTCCAACCCTGGATTTGTCCCTGGGACTGTCCCCATCAGTAGGCTACAGCAGCCAGATGTTCACAAATCATTTCTCCCTTCCTAACACTGATCATTGCATGAAAATAGTCTAAAACGCCATCACTGTTTGGGCTGCTAGCAGAATTTCAGTGGACTTGGACCAATACCTTACCCTGATATATGTCATTTATTTTGGCAAATAGACCCAGAGAGGGTATAAGGAACTCCTCCAAGTCTTTCCATCAAGCTCTCCTGCCTCCATCTGCTCAGGATTTTACATATATACATCAGGGTCTAAACCTCAAGAGAATGAGCTGAGACTTATACTTAAGGCCAGAAATTGCAGGTTCACAACTACAGCCCAGGTTGGCTGCCTTCTGCTGACTACAGTGGGTTTAGGTTAGTATACATTTTAAGGTATTAGATCAGACCACACATACACACAGCCCCAGCCTCAGCCCCAGCCCCAGCCCCACATAACTGGAGTGACAGACCCAGAAATGGGTCTGTATATGAAGCAGTACAGATGTGCAGAAACAGCATTTAAGAATCTGAAAAGCACTTGCCTCAAACAAGGTAGAACTGTGAAACTGATAGGAAGCTGACTTTTCATTGTAAGGCCCTTCTTGCCTTTTTTTCTCTCCCTCAAGTTTCCAGTGTCCTTCTGCTGTAAAATTAAAATTTATTTCTAAGGAAGAATTTGAAACTCATTCCCACTGAGGCATATGACTGGCAGGAGGATTTGTGTTTAATGGAGAGAAAAGCATTAAGTTAGGGAATGCACATAATATTTATGAAGAATAAAAGGGACAAGGGGTGTGCACAGGCTTTCCTAAGGATCCAGCTATGTTACAGGAGGTGGTGCAGTACTCTTAGGTGGCATCATGGTGCCTGCTCTGGAGTCAGACAAATTTGGAGTCAAATCTCCTTACTGCCATTTAATAGCTATGTGACCTAAGGCAAGTGACTTAACTATTCCAAGTCTCTAGGGCTCTGAACAACAATAGTTTTGACTTAGGGTTATTGTGAGCATCCAAGTGAGTTAATGAATTGAAAACACTTAGCGGACAGCATGAAAGTATCAGTACTCTTTCTTCTTTAGGTATCATTTATGATAAAATAAGGAAGTTATGATTGGGTACTTACTGCTCCTTCTCTTAAGTAGAAGATGCACAGACTTTATTGAGAAACTTTCTTTGAGGAAGAGGTGTGTGACTAGGAATAAGAGGTATCTGTGAGAGTATTTTCCTCCTTACTTAGTGCTGGTGTTTGGGTCTTTTGGGCACTTGGCTCTTCAGTGTCTGCTCATTCTCCTAAAAGGACCTCATCTACATGTTAATGACTACCAAATCTGAACCTCCAACCCAGATTTCTATTCTTAGCATTCTAGATCTTACAGCCAATTGCTTACAAGATCTCTCCATCTAGATATTCTAACTCAAACTCAAAATGACCAAAGTTGAACTCATCATCTTCCCCCTCACCATTCCCCAAACCACTTCCTTCCTCCTGAGTTAACAGAACTAACTCAGTACATGGCAATCCACCCATAAAGTTGATTAAGCCAGAAACCCAGTATCTTCCATGACCTCATCTTTCCCTCATCTTCCACATCCAATCTATAAGCAAGAACTATCAATTCCACCTCAAAAATATAACTCAAGCCTGTCCATTTCTCTCTATCCCTATGATCTTAGTTTATGGTCTTCCTCATCTGTCCCTTAGAGTGTTGCCACAGACTCCTGATTGGTCTGTCATCCTCCAGTCTTGCTTTACTCTCTCCTAGCATTCTGGCCCAGGGCCTTTGTACATGCATGCTTATGCTTTCCTGGGTAGCTCCTATTTATCATTCAGGCTCCAGTCAAGATACTAGCTCCTTCAGGGAGCCTTCAATAATTACCTCCACCCACAGTATGTGCTAGGTTAACTGTTGGTATCCATACACCCAAAATGATTGAGCTTCTTGAGGACAAGGCCCATGTCATACTCCCCACTGAATCACCTGTGCTGCATACAATGCCTAGTACACAGAGGGTGATAAGTAAATGTTTGCTGAATTAATGGAGAAATGAATGCTAGAAAACACACACTGAGAAGACAGTGGCCCAGGCATAGCAACATCTTTGCAAGTCCAGATATCTAGCTGTACAAGAGTGCAATCAAAAACATTCTGATCATAGAACCACAGGAAAGAGAGATGCACAGGACAAGACTTCATCCAGTTCAGGTGAAGAAGCTGAAGTCCCAAAAAAGAAAGAGACTTACACAAGTTCATACAGTATCAACTTTAGATATATCACAAGAGGAAGGGAGTAGATGGGATAGCAAGGCCAGAGACAGGAAGCCCAGTGAGAAAGGCTGTGATATCTGGGAGAGAAATAACAATGGCCTGGACTAGATTCATGGCAGTGAAGACAGGGAGAAGACTGATTTGAGAGATATTTCAGAAGCTAAAAATGACAAGACTTGGTTCTCCATTGGAACTGATTGGAAAAATAGAGGGAGGTATGAAGGATGACTCCTAGGTTTCTTGAATGGGCAACTGAGTGGATCTCTTGACTGACACAAGAAAGCCTAGGGGAAGAAGACTCTTGGGTGGGAGATGACGGGCTCACCTTTGAAGAGATGGGGGCTAAAATGTGTGGGGACCATTTAGGGAGATGTTCAGCTCCTGTTTCTCCCACTAGACTGGGGGATCCGAGAAGGCAGGGATCTCGGCTGACTTTGTTCACCACAGTGTCGCTGCAGCTGCAGCGTCTGGTGTACGTTAGACCGTCAAAACATAATTGTGGGGGGGGAATCATGACTGTGTAATGAATGAAAACACAGAATTAAATGTATACTTGGGCATCTTTGACAAGGACACTTCCAACTCTTGTTACCTAGGGGCAAAATGAGATTAAAAGACTTTCTTGCTGCCCTAGCTAGGTGGCTCAGTTGCTTGGAGCACCATACACCAAAAGGCTGCAGGTTCAATTCCCAGTTAAGGCACATACCTAGGTTGCAAGTTCAATCCCTGTTTGAAGTGCATATGGGAGGCAACTTATTGATGTCTCTCTCTCTCTCTCTCTCCCCCCCCCTTCCCCTCCTAAAATCAGTAATCATGTTCTCAGGCAAGGATTAAAAAAATACTTTGTTGCTATCCTGAAAAAACCCTTTTGTGGTTTGTGGGGAAAGTGGAACAGAGATCCCTGACCTCCAGCCTAGGAAATGGGTGGCTTAAATTCTGCAATTGGTCCTTACTTTCTAACTGGAATTCTTATCTTAACTATGGGGCCACAGTGGAAGGACTGTAAGAGCTTAACAGACTCTGGCCTAAGTAGCTATAGTTCCTCTCTTAGCCACGAAATTTATGGTAAGAAATAAAGTGATGATAATGCCCCCAAGGGCATAACACCTAAGAAACTTAAAAGGTTTTTCTTTTGCCATTCCTTTAGAACACCATATACACCTATGGGTACCAAGCTGCAAAACAGTTAGTAAATAGAACTTGAAAATGTCACACAGTTAATTAGTGGCATAGTTGGTGTTGGGGCTTCCCAATCAACTCTGTGTTCCAATATCTGTTGGAACAAATGGAGACAGCCATTCATAGAACCCTACTATCCACTCTCTCGGTAACAGTATTGAAGGACTGTAATTGCAGAAGTAAATAAGGGAGAAAATATACTAGTATTTGAAGAATATGTCTATAGTATGTCAGATAAAGACTCATATCAAGAGTTTCAGCCCAGCTGGAGGCGTAGGTAGAAACCCTTCACTTCCTTGCACAACCAAAAGGAGGATAACAACCAATCTAAAATCCATAAAGAACCAGAAGTTCCAGAAAATCAAACTGCATGGAATGCTGACAACCACAGAATTAAAAACAAACAAACAAACAAACAAACAAAAAACAGTCAAACAGAACAACCAGACCTGTAAGGTGGCAGATGGAGAGAACCTGAGGCAAGGTGGCAGACCGTGCAGGTGGGGCTAGCTGCAGTGAGGCAGCAGGCTGTGCTGGCAGGGCTGACTTAAGGGGAAACTGAGACTCGGAGTTGACTGTGGACTACAGTGATTGCCACAGTGGGATAAACTCCCAGTCTCACACAAGAGGTCCTTAGAAAGTAGGCTAGAGATGAGCAGGGTAGCTACATTGTTCCCTCTCTGGCCCCTCCCCCACAAGCAGCACAGCAAGGAGGGTTGCCCTGCCCTGGTGAACACCTAAGGCTCCGCCCCCTTACAACTTAACAGGTGCCCCAAACAAAAAAATAGGGCAAAAATGAAAGAACAGAGCAAAACATCAGAAAGAGAGCTAAGCAATGAGGAGATAGCCAGCATATCTGATGGAGAATTTAAGGCCCTGATAATCAAAATGCTCACAGAACTGATGGAGCTTGGTCAAAAAATGACAGAGCAAATGAAAGACACCCAAAATAAAATAAAGCATGATATTCAAGGAACAACAGTGATGGGAAGGAAACCAGGACTCAAAGCAATGATTTGGAACAAAAGGAAAAAATAAACATCCAACTGGAACAGAATGAAGAGACAAGAATTCAACAAAACCAAGAAAGACTTTTGAACCTCTGGGACAACTGGAAACATTTCAATATCCAAATTATAGGGGTGCCCGAAGGAGAAGAACAACAGCAAAAAACTTGAAATTGAAAACTTATTTGAACAAATAATGAAGGAAAACTTCCTCAATCTGGTGAAGAAAATAGCTTTCCAGGAAGTCCAGGAAGCCCAGAGTCCCAAAGAAGTTGGACCCAAAGAGGAACACACCAAGGTACATCATCATTAGTTACCCAGGATTAAATACAAAGAGAAAATCCTAAAAGCATCAAGAGGAAGGAAAGAGTTAACTACAAAGGAGTGCCCATAAGGCATTCAGCTGGTTTCTCAAAAGAAATCTTGCAGGAAAGATTGGGCTGGAAAGAAGTACTTGAAGTCATGAAAGGCAAGGACCTACATCTAAGAATACTCTATCCAGCAAAGCTATCATTTAGAATGGAAGGGCAGATAAAGTGCTTCCCAGATAAGGTCAAGTTAAAGAAGTTCATCATAACTAATCTTTTATTATATGAAATGTTAAAGGGACTTATCTAAGAAAAAGAAGATAAAAACTATGAATAGTAAAATGACAACAAACTCACAACTATCAACAACTGAACCTTAATAAAAACAAAAACAAAAACTAAGTAAACAACTAGAACAGGAACAGAATCAGAGAAATGGACATCACATGGAGAATTTTCAGTGGGGAGGGGGAAGGGAGGAATAAGGGGGAAAAGGTACAGGGAAGAAGAAGCATAATTGGTAGGCATTAAATAGATGGGGAAAGGTCAAAAATAGTATAAGAAACAGAGAACTCAAAGAACTTATATGTACAACCCATGGACATGAACTAAATGGGGAGGATGCTGGAGGGATGGGGGGTACAAGGTGGAGGGGAGATAAAGGGGAAAAATTGGGAAAACTGTAATAGCATAATCAATGAAATATACTTTGAAAAAAGACTCATATCATACAGATATACAGATCCATTTTGTAACCCAGGAAGACTGGTTCAATTTGATAATGTAGCACCATATACAATTTGACTTTTCCCATCTACCAATGAAAAATTGATCTGTGTCTAGCAAAGAGTGAACTCCCCTAAATTCTCAGTGTCTGCCATAGCTAAAGAAGCAGTGTGAAAGACTTGCCCTCAACACCCAAATGAAAAAAACATATATTTTCTGGTTCTTAAGCTATAATCAGTGTTTGAAGCAGTCAGCCCAGGTATGAAGACATGCATCTACATGTTCTGTTTTCAAACACACACACACACACACACACACACACACACACACACACACATTCCACTGGCTGTCAGCATGTTGAAATTTTTGGAAAGATATCTTCCAGAGTGATAAAATTAACTCTTGCTAGGCAACACTCTTCATCCCTGCCTTCTACCTGTTTATTCACATTTCTGTTCTGAGACATAATAATGACCTCTTCACCAAGCACTTACTAAGTGCCATCTATTTTAATACATCTCCTTTAATCCTCTAACCACCCCAATGGGTGGATATTAGTCTCATTTTATAAATGAGGAAACTGAAATAGAGAGAAGGTAAGGAACTTGCCTGAGGTCACATGGTAAGCAATTGATGAAGCTAGTTTTGGTGATATCAAAGTCTCTGCTTCTTCCACCAAGCTACATTACCTCTCTGTGTTGAATAATGCTTACAATGTAGAAACACAATCCCAGATGATAAGGGGCAGTAAGAGCTATTCTGGGCAGAACATATTGTTATTTTCATTGGTAACAGAAAAATTTATCTCAATTTACCCAATATTTTCATTGGGACAGGTACTATTAATAGAAATTCACTTAATGGAATTGATAAATTAATGTATTTTGCTGGGTATAATACACACTTTGTAGCCCAAATTTTTGAGGGAAAAGTAAGGATGTGCATTATACATTGGCAGTACTAATTCTCTGTCTATCTGTATAAATGTTTTTATAAGATTGTATTTATTTATTTTTTAGAGGGAATAGTAGGGAGGGAGAAAGATGGGAGACAAATACCAATGTGTGGTTTGCCTCTCATGCATCCCCCGCTGAGGACCTGGCCCACAACTCAGGCATGTGCCCTAACTAGGAATCAAACCTGTTACCCTTTGGTTCACAGGCTGGCACTCAATCCACTGAGCAACACCAGACAGGGCTAAATGTTTTTAATTCTTTTATTTATGCTTATACATTAAAAATGCAACTTTAGAAAGCAATAATGATATCCATATGCAAAATAATACCCTAGAATATGATAATCAGTTTTGTTCCTAAATATAAGTAATTGAATTAAAAAATTAAAATGAAAACAAAACAGAAAAACCAAACATCTCTGTAATCATTACAAATATTTCAATGAGCCCCCATTCCCCTTCAAATGGGCATGCAGTCTGTATAGTGAGTGCCATTGTACTACAAACTGTGTACTGAGTTTACAGAATGAGAAAATAAATACAGCTCTACTTGAAATAGATTTAACCTAAAACTAATATATGAGATGAAAAAACTTGAAATACTTAATTTGCCATAATTTTGTTTTCTTTTTTTATAATTTAGAATGTCAATGTGTATGTGACTTGATGGCACAGGCCTCTTCTAGTAAAATTGGATTGATGTTGCCTTTGCCTCTCAAAATTCTCCTGTTTAAGGGAAAATCATAAGAT
Organism: Tonatia bakeri; assembly: GCA_004024845.1. Taxonomy (NCBI): domain Eukaryota; kingdom Metazoa; phylum Chordata; class Mammalia; order Chiroptera; family Phyllostomidae; genus Tonatia; species Tonatia bakeri. The sequence continues at coordinate 24,430 of PVIA01011115.1, forward strand.
TTATGTCCCATTTCTTGCTATCACTTTCTAACTGTATGATCTTGAGACAGTTAATTAATCTCTGGGCCTTAGTTTTCTCATCAGCAAAAGGGGGATATTACTTCCCTCCCTAAGTCCTGAATTGCTTTGAGTATCAACTGAGAAATTTATGTGAAAAGGGACTAAGGGGTCCCTATTGACAGAGCTTTGCTCTTGGGAAAAAAAAATCTACTAACCAAACTCCCAATTTTCAAAATCCCCCCCCCAAAAAAAACAACTCTGTTTTCTGGGCTCATAAGGCAGTAAGCCCTTAAACCAGGAAGAAGTTTCAGTAAAAAAAAATTGAATGAAAAGAGGAGCAGAATTTAAAGCTGTGGAAAGTGGAAGCACATTGTCTAACACAGGATTCTCATTATAGTTTAAAAATTAGTGGACCTACACTATTATCTTATTATTGCTGTTTTTAAAATGTGTAGTTTATTTTAAAATACATGGTTAAATTATAACATCCAATCTTTTTATTTTCACTTTCTAAAGCAAAATATAGCCATGTTTGCATAATAAAAATCAAAATGGAACAAGAATTTCTGAAAATTTACTTCACAAAAATTTTTGCTGTAGTGTCTCTATTCCATTAGACAAAGAATACTTGTGACATTTTTCTCTGGCATAATACATTACCCATCATTTATATACTGCACAACCTTTGGTCCAATACTGAGCTGGTATGAACAGATTGCATCTGGATCAATATTGGCTTCCCTGAGTCTCTGGTGAGAAATCATCAAGTTTTGGGAGTGGGAGGCAACATGGAGTAACCAACCACTGCTTCTTGAGCACAAGGAGAAAAAGAAGGACAAAATTAAAGAACTTTTCTGTCAGGACTCCTTCACCAAATAACTCAAGGAGCTCTGAAAGGGGAGCAGAGGGCCAGAAAGGGAGGGGAACAACTTACTTAGTCTCAGTGCTGTTCTTGTGCAAGCCCATGCTCCTGTATTATTTTAGAACCAGAGTATTCATATCCACACCCATTCAGATAAAGAGATATACATTCCAACCCAAATTCATGTGCCCATAGACACAGAAGTTCGCTAAAATGGTAGGGCCTGCTAGTAGTACTCTAGCATAGCCCACCATATACCTCCTAACCAACCATGAATTTGAATTCCAGAAGATAGGATACTTTGCAGTTTCCCTCATCAAATATGTGCAGTGATCCCTATGGATGAGTAAAGTAATCTACACAGATAGATGAAGGCTGAAAAGGACCTGAGAAAGGGGTCTGGAGGATGAGGTCACAGATAGAGAGTGAAGATAGTTGAGGTTGAGGACGTCTGGAAAGGGCCAGCAGGAGATGCTGTGGAGAGTATCTCTGGGTGCAACAGGAAAGATGGGCTGTGGTGGTGGGAATAGCTATGGTATAGTTGAAAATAGAAGCTCCATAGCTATTAGTGGCACCAAGAAGAACTACAAGCTTGCATCGGATTTCATATTTCAAAGTTTGCATATCCACAACTCCATCTACTGTTCATAATAACCCGGCTATCTCTTTTAAAGTATATTTTATTGATTATGCATTATAGTTGTCCCAATATTTTCCCCTCCTCCAGGTAAACCACTGTCCTCCAACAATCCCCCCCTTAGTTCATGTCTATGGGTCATTATGATTATTATTTATAACATAGTATACTTACTATAAATAAACAATCCAGAGAAAGGTATGATTCTGGGTAATGACACTATTTGACTGCCAGGTACATCTGTTTCTCAATATTCAGTGCCTCTATTTAGAAAATGTGTTTATATTCCAAGGTCTCCCCTTGCTGCTGAACATTCCCATTAACAATTAAAGTAGTTTAACCTCCTTCCTCTCTATGACTTTTTGTTGTGTCTCAAACATCTCTTGCAATTGGTTTCTTATAATTTTTTAGTATATTTTATTGATTATACATTACAGTTGTCCCACTTTTGCCCCTTTTTCTCCCTTCTGCCCAGTAACTCCTATCCTCCAGCAATCCCTCCCCTTAGTTCAAGTGCATGGGTCGTGCATGTATACTCTTTGGCTTCTCCATTTCCTATGCTATTCATAACTTCCCCCCATCTTTGTTGTTCCTACCAATTATGTTTCTTAGTCCCTGCACCATTTCCCCATTCTCACTCTTCCCTCTACCAGCTGATAACCCTCCAAATGATCTCCATATAGGTCTCCATATAGGGTTTTTTTGTTTGTTTGTTATTTCAAATTCAGTTACTGATAGTTGTGAATTTGTTGCCTTTTTAATATTCATGATATTTTTCTTTTTAAAACTTTTTAAAAGATTTATTTACCTTCAGAGAGAGGGGAAGAGAAGGAGAGAGGGAAAGAAACATCAATGTGTGGTTGCATCTTGCGTGCCACCCACTGGGGACCTGACCCACAAACCAGGCATGTGCCCTGACTGGGAGTCAAACCAGCAACCCTTTGGTTTACAGGCCCACACTCAATCCACTGAGCCACACCAGCCAGGGCTTCTTCTTTTTCTTAGGTAAGTCCCACTAACATTTCCTGTAATAATGGCTTGGTAATGATGAACTCCTTTACCTTTACCTTGTCTGGGAAGCACTTTATCTGCCCTTCCATTCTAAATGATGGCTTCGCTGGATAGAGTAATCTAGCTTGTAGGTCTTTGCTTTTCATCCCTTTGAATACTTCTTGCCAGTCCCTTCCTGCCTGCAAAGTTTCTTTTGAGAAATCTGCTCATAGTCTTATGGGAGCTCCTTTGCAGGTAACTCTCTTCTTTTCTCTTGCTGCTTTTAAGATTCTCTCTTTATCTTTAAACTTTGGCTTTTAATTTATTTTTTAAAGATTTGATTCATTTATTTTTAGAGAGAGAGGAAGGAAGGGAGAAAGAGAGGGAGAAAAATATCGTTGTGTGGTTGCCTCTCACATGCCTCCTACTGGGGACCTGGCTCACAACCCAGGCATGTGCCCTGATTAGGAATTGAACTGGCGACCCTTGAGGCTGACACTCAATCCACTGAGTAACACCAACCAGGGCAACCTTTGGCTTTTTAATTATGTGTCTTGGTGTGTTCCTCTTTGGGTCCAACTTGTTTGGGACTGTCTGTGCTTACTGGACTTGTATGTCTATTTCCTTTGCCAAATTAGGGAAGTTCTCATTCTATTTTTTCAAATAAGTTTCAATTTCTTGCTCCATCTGGTATCCCTATGATTTGGATGTTGGCATGTTTGGAGATTTCCCAGAGGTTCCTCAGCTTATCCTTGTTTGTTTGAATTCTTGTTTCTTCTTTTTGCTCTGGTTGAATGTTTATCTTTTCCTTATGTTCCAGAGTGTTGGTTTGAATCTCAGCTTCCTTCCCTTCTCTGTTGGTTTCCTGTGGCTTATTTTTTATTTCACTTAGTGTGACCTTCATTTTCTCCTTTATTTTTTGCTGTATTCAAGGGGTTCTCTGAGCATCTCTGATAACCAGTGTTTTGAACTCTGCAGCTGATAGGTTGGCTATCTTTGTTTCACTTAGTTGTTTTTCAGGGGTTTTGTTCTGTTCTTTCATTTGGGCCATATTTTTCTTTGTCTCCTCAATTTGGCAGCCTCCCTGTGTTTGTATCTGCATATTTGGTAGAGCTGCTTTTACTCTGTCTTATTGGTGTGGCCTATGTAGTAAAGGCCCCTCTAAACTGCTTGTCGGGGAGCCTTAGGTAATTTCCAGGGCAGGGTAACCCACTTCACTACTTTGTGGCTGTGTGGGGAGGGCTCTATGAGGGGTCACTACTGCTGCCTGGCTTCTGGCATTTTGCCTGGCAGTCATCCCATTTCCAGTCACTTCACCTCTTTCCTATGTGCAATTGGCACCCTTCCAGCTGCTTCCCTGGTGGTGATTCCCAGAGTGGGTGGGTTTGGGTACATTCCAAGACCATGCTGGCCCTTTAAGTGGCAAAAATCTTGCGGTTTCTTCCACTGTGGCCCCACCCCCTGCTGGTTTTTATAGTCACAAGTAATGGGGATCTATCTTCCCAGTGCTTGAACCCTGGACTGTGCTCTCTGGCCTGGAGCTGGGATCACTCACTCCCAAAGATAACCCTCCCATCCATTCTGCTACCACCTTCTTTCCTGGCCACACTGCCTCTCCACCTGTCTCCGTGACTCCACCCCTCTTACCCATCTGGATGAATGTGGCTTCTTCAAATCCTTGGTTGTTGGACTTCTATACAGCTTGATTTTCTGATGGTTCTGAGTGCTATTAGTTTTGAGATCTGGTTGTAATTCTTTCTATGCTTGCTTGAGGAGGCAAAGTGTATCTACATATACTTCCATCTTGACAAGAAGTCTTTACAATCTTTTAGGTAAACTAAATTTCAATGTGTCTGAAGATGCTAAGTTCTACAGTAGGCATAAGTAAGAGGGGCCTGATTCCTCAGTTTCCATCAGGAAGACTCACCCTTCAGACTTGTATATTTATAATACTGGCCTACTATACCCTTGGGTCTTAGAAGAAGTGCGCCAGACATTCAGGGGTCTTTGACAGAGAAGAGAATGTGAGTGTCCTCCCATCAGGATAAAAGAGAAAAAGGTAAAGCTGTAAAATTTTAATTTTTTTTCTCTCAGCTTCTTTTTCAGTGAGACCTCACAGTTCATTCCTAATGAGCTTTATTCCAACTGTTTCAAAAATCATCTCCTTTAAGGTGTTGGCTCCTAAGATGTAACTTCTCTCTGGGATATTTAGCTACTTTCAAAAGCTGTATATGGTATAAGTGTACGCTCTTTAAAAAAGAAAGTCTGGAGGCCAACATTGGCCCCTTCAACTCCTGACAAACCACTCTTTTTTCTCAGTCTTGTTGTCACAGCCATACTTATTTTTCCTGTGAAATCAGAAACCTCCTAATCATTCAGGAGTAAAGGTATCTCACTCCACACTAGGATTTATCATTTCATTCAGATCATTGACTCTCTCCTGTGAAATCCACATAAGAGAACCAAACCAATATAAAGATGAGCTTTACAAATCTAATTCATAAATGCCTGAAATTTGTCTCTATATTTTTGAGGGAATCTGAATGAAGCAGGTTCCCTGTTGTAAAGGTCCAGGGTTAACACTATCAGTATCTACACGTGTATTCTCATATACCTCCTTACATGCATGTTACTCTTAACTTCAAATCATCCAACCCTGACATACTTTCAGAATCTACATCTTCACTTATACAGAAAATCACGATTGAGAAGAACCCTTTATCAAATCATGATTGGAAAGAACCCTTTACCAGTTTCACACTTTTATAAAGCAGACTCCATTATATATATATATATATATATATATATATATATATACACACACACACACACACACACACATACACTTTATTAACACATTATGTATATAATTTATTGAATTAGGAACCATATATAAAGCAGACTCCAAGATATATAATTTATTAGTAAATTATATATAATTATCATTTATTATATTGTTATATAATAAATTATACATACATATATGATTATGTGTATATATATTTAATTTATTGAATTAGGTGCCTGTAAGGAAAAAAGGGAAGGAAGCCAAAGAAAATAGGGGCCGTTGGATCACAGTGCAGGTTCAACTCCTGTGAAGAAAGGGAAGGAAAGACAGTTAGACAAATAGAGTAAAAAGTTCTGGCCAAACCAAATCAGAAGTCTGTAAGCCAAAGTCATCCATCAGAAGAGTCCCTTGTCATATAGGAATGGGCCACACTCACTCATTGGCTGGGAACTGCCCATTGGAAATGTGGCCTTAGCTCAAATGCTGTGATGGGTTTGGAGGTTCAGCAGTTAAGGCCATCTCTCAATTATGCTCCCCAAACAAGAGATCTGAATGGTACCTTTCATTGTTGTCACAATACACTAATAATCACTGTGCTTGAGTCATTGGAAAATCTTCACCTCCAGCTGCTACTCTGACCTAAGCACTGTAAGTAAATATTATTTCACTTGTGTCAATATTGTGGTTTACGGCAGTTTGTTTGAATCAATCATCTCTTTTTCTCAAAACCTGGTTAGTTCCTCTCTACCATCATTAAAAGCTATCAGTCATTTGTGTTTTTTTTTTCTTATGGGGAAAAGTCCAAAGCATCAGGTTCTCCTTCCCTGGGTCTATCTCTGTTTCTTCCAGTCCTCTGAGAGATAGCCATCCTCATTGTTCCTTGTGACCCCAAGCTACTAGACTTTTTTCCTCTTCCTCTCTGTTTCCACAATCTTCCTTTAATCCGGCTCCTTTCCTTCTTCAGTTTTGCATAAACCTTCACTCTATCTCAATTTGTCATCCAAATCACTTTCCCATCATTCCACACTTGCTCTCATTGCCTCAGTATAGTGCATTGCAGTTCAGTACATGCTCAAATGTGAGTCAGAATCACTTATAGGATTTGTTAAAACATGGATTATTGGACTACTATCCCCCAAATTTCTGATTCCTGAAGTGGAGAATTGATAATTTGAGTTTCTAACACACTTCCTAGTGACATTGGTGTTGCTGGGCCAGGAACCACACTTTGAGAAGCACTGGTGTAGCAGTTAGAGGGTGGCTTCTGGATCGGATCCGCTCAAGTTCAAATTCTGGCTCTGACTCCTAAATTGTATGGCATTAGGCAAGTTGTTAGTCCCTCTATAGCTCAGTTTCCTCATCTGTAAAATACAGATAATAATAGTGCCTACCTGACAAGGTTGTTCTGAAGATTACATGATTTAATGTATACAGTTTGTAGAACACTGTCCCATGCCTGGCACATAATAATGCTACAAAATATTAGTTTTTTGTTGTTTAATTGATCCAGAATGCTAGAGTTAGTAGGACTAATTTAGCCCATTCTTCACCAAATCCAAGTCAAAATTCACAAAACACCATCACTATTGCTATATATAGTACTTATTATTTTACTAAGTGCTTTTCTTTAGGTTGGTTCATGGTTTTACCAGACCAAATTTAGTTTTGAATGAAACTGGAAATGGAAAGCCAGTATTTTCCGAATGTAAGATAGAATATGTACAAAACTATTAGAATTAAAAGATTTATCCATGCACCACCTCAAACCACCAGTGGTTTGGATATCCTTCCTTGAAAGATGACTGAGTTCACTTATAAGTCCTCTTTTTCAAATAAGAGAACTGAGATACAAAGAAAAGAAGGTACTCATTTATGATCGCAGAAGGTTGATGGTAGAACTGAGACTAAGTCTCCTACTTCCCTGGCCAGGATACTTTCCTTCCTACCTCTTGGAAGAAATATCCCATTACCCCTTTCTCCTGCTTTATGAGGACTTTATAGCAACTCTATCACTAATAGTGAAGACACTTAATTTTATATGGAGGCTTGTAACTTAACCTAACTTTATAGATATGTAATGGCATCTGTCTTTATGTCATCAGGGTTTTGGCCATGATTGATTGTTGTCCTCATAGCTTAGAGTCGGAAGAGAGGCCAAATATGCTAGCTTCCAGATAATTAAGAGAAAGAGTGAAAAATGAATGTGGGCAAAAAAGGAGTCAGGGTTTTTTAACATGGTGAGGTTGACAGACCAGTGTGACAAAGGAGAACTGAAAAACAGATTCTGGTACATACAGAACTTGGAACTTAGCAAAGTTAAGGGAAAGAAGGGAGAAGAGCAGGGAAAATAAAGGAGCCTCTTAATGTATTGTTTGTGATAGGCCGTGGGCAGGCAAAGAATTGTATTTTGCTACCAAGTCTCTTTATTTTTTTTTCAATATCTTCACCCAAGGACATGCTCACTGATTTTAGAGAGAGGGGAAGGGAGGGAGAGAGAAAAATGACATCAGTGCAATATAGAAACATTAGAAGGTTTCCTCTCATACATGCCCTGACCGGAGACCAAGCCCACAAACTAGACATGTGTCCTGACTGGGAATCGAACCCACAACCTTTCAGTGTATGGGATGATGATCCAAACAACTAAGCCACACCAGCCAGGGCCCAATTCTCTTTATTGAACCATCAGTCCTTTTTCAAGTCCCATTGGTCTCCAAGGGCATCCTGACCCTCATTTTGAGAAATGCTGCTCTAAATTTTAGAGTTATTAAAGTGTGGAGCACGAACACAGACTTTTAGGAAATGAAGACCCTCTCCTTGGTCTAATTTAAACAGCAGACTATCAGAGCAAAACTTTGCAGATGGCTGTCTTCAGGAAGTAACCAACCTCCTTCATTATAGGATGCTCTTCCTTTTCCTTTTTTCCTGTGAGACTCAGAGTGGCTGGAGCAATCAGTAAAGTCAACACACGGGGTTCTTTGTAAGTGTGCTCTCAAGAGAGATAGAGCATTTTTAAGGCTCTCTACTTTTGGAAAACTTTCCTGGCACATTTAGGGAAGAGTTTATTCAAAACTTCATTAGGGTTTGCTTTTTCCCTGAGGCACCTTTTCCACTGTTGCTTTTAAATACCTGAAGTTAAGAAATTCAGGATTTGCCCAGATAAGTTAAAGTAAACAAAATGCTTTACTGGTAGTTTCTCCAAGCTTATCATCCCCATCCCCTCCTGTCTTTCAATCCCAGTCCCCATGATCCTGGTATATACCACACTGTGACCCCTCTTCCATTCCCTACAGTTCCCCAAGATAAGCAAAACTAATAGAGGTAGGTATATTCAGAGTGCCCACTGGTGTTACCACATCCATTGAAACAAAATTTAGAGATGTTTGAGTTATAAAAAAATGGACATTCTAGCCTCCAATCAAAGTGCATTTATTACATACAATTGGTTGATTTTACTTTTTTTTTCTTCCCTAGATAGGAACTAATTATTCCTCTTGCATGTTAGCATATCAACAAGTGATGTTCTTTGGGACTTGGAGTGTGTTACCTTAAATCAAACTATAAAAGTCTCCCCTAATGTCAACTACAACTGTCCAGGGGTGATTGTGTTGAAACTTTATTGCAGCTACCTTAGGGAAGAAGATTATAAAGTGAAAATCATTTCTCTTAAATTAAGTGTACCCATAAGATTACAGATGTTCACTAAAATGCTCAGTAAAATCTTTATAGGCCAGAACCTTTGGTATCTTGGATATTTGTGGCATTTTTCTTTTAGGAAGAATCTTTTAATAAGAATGAAAGGAAAATGATCTGACAAGAAGTCAGGAGTATAGCCCAGGGTGGGGAAAGCCTCTAGGTAGCATCCTGGAATCCCTACAAATTTGGTCCATGTTCTATACTTCTAACAATTACTGTCTCAGAAAATGGAAAATGATCCACTGGAAAATAACTCAGAGGACTACCTAGTTCTCAAACAGCAAAGAAAGGTTTTCTGTCATTTCCATGTGATGCCCTTATCCTGTGAGGCAGAAAGTTTGCCCCTGACAATTTAGAAAGATTTACATCAATATAGCATTATCTTCAAACTGTACATTTTAAATTTCCTACACTGTGGATGTTTTACCTCTATAATTAAAATTATTTATAAAAAGGAAAAATAAAGAAAAAAAGTGTTCCCCCTTTGTTAGGTAGGCAAATGGCTAAAAGACCCAGAGCCAGAAAAGTCCGATTAAGGGCTTTTATTCTAGGTGGGACACTGTGATCAGGCAGGTGGGCTCCAAAATGACAGCAGCCCTAAAGGAAAGGGGCTTATTAAGGCTTTTAAGGTGTGTTGCAGACCCCCAAGAGAGGGTGAGTCACTCTGCTGATCTGCTCCAGGTGTCTTGGGTATCTGATCAGGGAGGGCTGATTCAGCAGAAAGCTGGAGGAAGTGGTGAGGGGACAGTGAAGATTCCATGGGTTTCCAGCAGGATGCCAGTAGCTATGCCTCAGTTGCTTCAGATAAGGAGAATCTTGTGGTCAGGTATTTAGCCAGTGACGTACACCTTCTTTGTTCCAGCATAGGCGGTGGTGTAGGTCTATGTGCTAGTACATTCTAACACCCTTATGTCACAGGTGGCGCAGGTAACCAGGTTCTTAGTGATCGGGACAAAGAATTGAGCCAAACACACAGAGTTTATAGTATAAAGAAAGAGGGAAGATTTATTAAGCGATAGTACACTCCACAGAACTTGGGAGTGGGCCAGCTCTGAACAGAGAGAGCTTCCATGGGCTGGAGGGATGCCATTCTTATAGGGCAGAAGCTTCCTGACTAGTCTTTGGCGGGCTTTTTCTGCACAGGTACAAGGAGTTACATTTCAAAGCTACTGTGCATGTGTGGTTTCCCATGATTTTCTTGATTGGCTACTGGAGAAGGGAGTCCCATAATGTTATTTTATTATAATGCTATTATAATGAATCAGGGGCAGTGCGTAGGCGCATTTCATGATTCAGAGTTATTCCAGTAAACAGGAACACCGGTCTTAGGGGGTCTTTGTCATGTATGGATGTTTTCTCTATCCAAGCCCTGCGGGGCTCCTGGAGTTCCCTTCCTGACTGTCTCCTGCCTCACTTAGGCCTCAGTCAACCATACAGTTCTGCAAACTTGCAGAGTCTATATTCCAAGAGTCCCCATTACATAAAAGATGTGCTGTAATCACTAATAAATGCCTTAATAAACTAAGGAGTTCTCCGAAAAAAACAGGCCCACAGGAACCCACAAGCCCTAGAACAAAATTCCCAAGGGCCAAGGAAGGACTTGTGAGTCAGACGGTCCCTTCTCCACCTGTGAAAGAAGTGGTGGTTCCAGTTCCACTCCAGCCTTGCCTGGACTCCACAGGGCTGGATGCATCCTTTATTCTTACTTGGTTCCTGGGCTTTTTCCATGCAAATCATTCAGTGGTCTCAGTATCTATGATAGGGTCCAGATTCTCATTTTAACATATATGTCTTGACTTCCTGGCTAGGTCCTTGGGATACAAAGATGAGTAAGACATAGTCTCTGCTCTCAAACACCTCATTGCCCAGTGATAGATGGAGATCAAGATATTAACAATCACAATTCAGAGAGGTAACTATTTATAGTGATGTAAGTGTAATGTAATATGAGTATTTTGTTATTTAACAGAATAAAAATAACTCTAAGGATGATAATTATTTTCTTTGCTGATGACCACATTGTTATTGTGGATTAAGGTCAGATTTATCTGAACTAGGAAAAAAAATGAGAAAAATAATTAGTTCACTAATGTACATATAAAGATATACACTGACCAGCATAAAACTCCTTGTAAATTTCTTTTGGCATGAGAACTCACTTTTAGGCCTTTATTTACTATATAACATATACTTTTGTATATCTATTTATTTCCCTTACTGTAATATAAGGTACATGAGGGCAGAGACTTTTGCCTGTTTTGTTCACTGTGTATCTGCAGAGTCTAGAACCAAGACAGTAAACATGTAATACATATTTGTTGAGCAGATTAGTAAAGTAAATATAGGTAATTAAAAATTAGGATAAGTGCCATGAAAGAAAATTAACGCATACTGTTAGAGATTATAACAAGGGGATCTAATGTAAGTCAGGGCATCAGGATAGGTGTCTCTGAAGAAAAGATGTCTGAACAGACATAAGGACTTAACCAAAACAGGAGTGTTATCCTTCAGACAAGAGACAGCTCACATTTGGCATACAAAAGCCCCTAGAAATCTGAGGATGTCTAGTTTTTAAGTGACTCACACCTTCAGGCTACTCAATTGATATGCTAAGAAATGGGTTTTAAGTGGCAATTTGGCTCCCCCCACCCCCCGCCGTTTAAAAGATTGTCTCAGTCTCCCAGCTCTACCTAAATCTTTGGTTGTGAAGCCAAGAAAGCAGAGTTCTGACCAGTTTCCCTCCTTGTGTGGGATTCTGGATAGACTTAGCTCTACGCATTTGGCATCTTGAAACTCCTCCATGACTCCTTTGTAGCTGGCAACACAACTCAGGATGTTCTTCTTCCTTGGCTTGCCTGGCAAGAGAGGAGTTTGCCATCTGGAGTCAGAAAAAGAGTCTGCCAGCCACTGAACAGTTCAGCCTAGGTCCAGGACAATCAGAATCAGGCAACAGTCAATCCCTTATCTGCAGTCTGCTGATGATCACACTCTGAGGTGTAGGATTGTATGGCCAGTACTGCTTTACTTTGCCTCTCATCAAGGCAGAATGAACACAGATCCTGACAGATAAAATCTTCTCCCAGACCTCAGAGGTCATTATACAAAGGACCAGGCTTAATCTCTGGCCAAGTATACAATTCAATAATCTGCAAGGTCATGAATTCTGGACTCTCATGGCAGGAAGCATGGGGCATTGTGACAGGTTCTACAGGCCCAGAGAGTCACTTAAGCCCTGATTGTATTGTGGAGGGAGGGATTTTTGAGTCAAAGGCCACTGTCCTCCAGATATTGAGGAGACTAGGAGGGGAACCTATGAAAATAAAGGAATGGCATTTTAGGAGGAGGTTGACAGCCTTGTCATCAATGCCAGTGAACTTCTCTACATCATGTAAGTGATGACAAGGGGCCTGGAATTATTTCATAGATTTTACCCTAGAGGAATTGAGATACAGAGCTCATCTCAGGATGTTTGCCCAATGCACATCTGCCACTTTGTAGTGGAGGAAAATTTTAAGCACCAAGAGTCTTTTATTTCATTTGATCCCTTCTCAGGGAGGTGTGGAGGGTCTTCATTTTGCTTACAGCTGCTAGAGCTCCTTTACCACCACCCAAAAGACCTGGAGTAAAAGGCAGTGCTCCACAGAGAGCAGATACTTTAAATCTAATTGGAATTTGTTTGGAAATGCATGGTTTCCTGACTTGGCCAGAGGGCTTTCTTTCTGGTCTTCTGGACTTCTTGCAGAACAAAGATGGGAATGGGATGCCATTCTGTGTTCCTGGAGCTTCATTTGCATAGTTCCACAGCCTGAGGGAGGCTGACCCCTTGAAACAAATGTAGCTTCAAATTTAGAATGATTTGGATCTTGAAATATTTCAAGCCCCTGTGTCTTGCAACTAACATACAACTGTGCAATGGGGGGAGCATTTTAATCACAGATTACACATTACATGTACACTGCAGGCTCCAAAGAGGGAAGAGACTGAGTATCATGGAAGGCAAATTGCACTGTAGAGAAATGCAGAGAACAGGACTCTAGTGCTTACTCTGACCTTAAACAGGCACTTGACCTCTTCATGTGGTAAAAAAATCTTCATACTTAATTTTCCTTTTCTCCTTATTCATTTTTGGGTTGTGATATTGTTACAGAACAGGCACATACAGGGCCAAGGGTGTGCGGTATATTATTACCGAAAGGACGCCCCCACTGGGATAAATAGTCTGTTGCCAACAGGAAAGACGTCTCTCAATGCCAGAGATTTGTTAAAAGGAAAGGAAATGTTTATTTAATGCTATACAGACTTAAAGTAGTGACCTAATGTCTTCATTAAAATATCAAAGTCCTTTTTGGATACCCTCAGATGCCCACAGTGCTTCCTTCTCCCCCTGCCCTAATTTGGGGTACCATAACTTGGGAAAAGAAGCAAACGTCCATGTTTTAGGCTGCTGGCATTATCAGCTGTGTCACCATCCAGGCAGGATCTCTAATTATTCCAAAGCCATGTGGCACCTTCTCATGGCCTACTGGCAAGAGTTCTTTCACCCTTCTTCCAGGCAAAGTCTCCCCTGCTTCCCAAGCCACAAAACCAAAGGGACAACCAAAGCCGCATGGTCCTCTTCTACCAGAGCTGCAGGGGTCCTCACCCTGGCCAAAACCACATGGTTCTTTTCTCCACTAAAGCTGCAGGGGTCTGAATTCTGACAAAACCATGTGGATCTCCCTCCAATGGCTGCAGGGGTCCCCACTCTGCCAAAGACCACGTAGTTCTCTCCGCAATAGCTGGGGCATCTGGATTTAAATCCCCACATCAATCCTCCTCTGCAGCCCTATTTCCAACTTCTCCCACAATTGGCTACACTTGCCAGCACTTCCATATCCTTCCAGCTTTACTGAGCTGCCATCGTGAGTCTGGTCAGGCGTGGCCCCAGGTCATGGAGCCAATCTTCTCCAAGCTCTCACTCAGGTGCTGTAACTTGGGGGACCGGCCCCCAGTTACATCTTGGAGGGGAAGTTCCTTTCCATCCCCCTGGCTCAAAGCATGGCCACAGCTATTTAACATATCTATGCAACCAGTTAAAGGTTATAGATATGTTAAATGACCATGCCAGAGGTTAGCTGCAAAGCGGTTACTATACAAAACAACCCTATATGTTACTGCTCCATGTGTCCCTTCCCCCAACTCACACCTGTGGGGGGGAGTGGTGAGGACATCCTAATATTTCCTGGACACCTTCAGTTCTGGACGCCATTCCAAATCCCTATTTGCCCCTACCCCTTGGCTGCACCCTGTAACAATATGAAGGACATGAAGAAATCCCAAGCCCAGATCTTCCCAGCCAATCCTCTTAGTGACTACACTGACACTCATTTATCATTCCATTGGAGGTCTCTGAGTTCAGCCATTTATATCCTGGGATGGGGTCAGGCATTGAATGTATTATCAGTCATTAATACTTTACCCTTCAAATACATTTATCAAGTTAGTCTCAACAGAATAGTGGAACACCTAGGGTTACTGGGGTTACTGGACAGGGGTTTGTTTGTTTGTTTTGTTATTATTATTATTATTACTTAGGCTTTTTACCCTTTGACATGTGGCTTCTAAATCATCAGCAAGTACTAAAGATTTCCTGCTTACTGTGAATTTACTTGTCTTCCAAACAATAGCCTTACCATTGTTAAAACTACCAGAGGGACCCTTGCTGGGTACCTCAGTTGGTTATAGTGTCGTCCCTATACACCAAAGGTTGCATGTTTGATCCTCAGTCAGGGCACATACAAGAGTCAACCAATGAATGCATAAATAAGTGGAACAACAAAATGATGTCTCTCTCTCTCTCCCCTCTCTCTCTATGTCAAAAATATCAATTAAAAAAATCAGAGGACTCCACATCCCAACCAGTTTGTTCATTTGTCTTCATTCAGGAAGTCTCTATTAAGCACTAGTTTTACCACTGTGCTAGGTCCTACAGAGGATATGAAAAACATCACCATAGTCTTTCTTCAATGAGCTTGCTTTCTGGTTGTTAGAGATAAGTCAATAAAATCTGCAACATATGCATTTGAGAATTCTCTGCTTCAGTGACATGAGTGCTCCAGAGAGTTTTGTAGTGATGTAGCAGATGCATTAGTCAGGGGGCTTCTTGATGGAAGTGAGACTTTCCCTAGAGCCTTGAAATATGGATAAAAATAATATGGAGAGAAAAAGGAAGAGGACAGTTTGTACAAAGGGAAGAGCATGAACCAAGGTCCAGAGATGAGGATGAGCACATAATGTATATGGAAAGGTCACACAAAAAAGGAAAGGGTAGAAAAAAAAACAACTTCACCAGTTTACAGGAGTATCTCTAAAACCTTTTTGATTATACCCTCCCATCAGGAAAACACATTAGCATGCTCCTTATTTATTTATTTATTTATACTTATACTAATGTGCTAATACATTACAAGGCATACAAAATCTTATAAAGAAAGATGTGACAAAATTTCAAAAGTCCTAATACATCCTGCTTGTGCTCCTCTTGGTTTTTTTGTGCCATCACTCTGGATACCATTGTTTCAGAGCAACATTTAAACATTTTAGGACCAGAGAGTCATTTAAGAATCTGATGAAAGCTACATATACTTTCTTTTCCCAGAAATCCATGTGCATATTCTTAACATTTTTATACCATTAATTTCAAGGAGGAAGGAGCAGATGATGAACCCTCTGAAACCCATTCTTCAGCACCACTTTAAGAACCCTTTTCTAGGTAGAGAAAGACACTGAAGACTTTTAAGCAGCTTAGGGGCCTGTAGACTTTAGTCTCTCAGGAAATTGAATCTGGTCATTGCATGTAGGATCAATCACCTGCATGCAGGGTTGGATAGGGGAGAGTCGATGGCAGAAGCAGGGAGAAAAGTTAATACACTATCTTGAAACCTCAGGCTTAAAATGAAAATGTAATGACAATAGAAGGAGAACAGACGGAAATGACATTTTGAAGGAAGCATAGTAAGATGACAACTCTAACACCTCAAGTTTGGGGTAGTAGTGGAAGGGCAATGATAATTTGAAATTACAAACTGGTTCAGATGACAGCCCAGCATCCCAAAAGAAGTGGTCTGAGGGCGTTGAGAAATGTAGAGATGAAGCTGTGGAGAAATGATTGGACAGGAGGCACAGAATGGAGAATTGAAACAATGGGAATACAGCAACTATGAGAAAAGACAGAATAATAATAGGAGACATTTATGTACTAGGCACTGTTGTAAATATTGCACTTTACATAAGTTGTTTTAGTTAATCCTTATGACAAACTCTGTGAGGCAAGTGCTATTATCATCATTCCATTTTATAAATGGGAAACTGCAGTGAACAGCTTGACTCAAGTTCACACAGCTAGAAAGTATCAGACCATTGATTCAAACACAAGCAGTCTCTAGAATCTGTACCCTGAGCACTATGCCCCCTGAAGAATAAAGGGTGGTGAATGAGTTATGGGAAACTCCACAAAGGAGAAGAGAAGAGGAAGAATGGAAGAAAGAACTAGCACTTACTGAGCACCCACCATGGATTGGGTATTGTGCCAGCATAATAATAATAATAATGAAATAATAACCTACAGAATCATTGTTAAAACTACCAACAGCTTTCAACATGCAAGGCATTGTGCCAAGCACTTTGTGGGGCAGTGTAAATATATGTCATTTGTAAATCACTAAGCATCCTAATGCTTTTTCTAGTTGGAAAGAATTCCTCATTGTATGAGTCTTATTGTAGGGCAGGGCCCTATCTCTTACTGTGGAACTCAAAGGATGACAGATACTCCATTTACCTGTTCCTGGGTAGCTAGAGGGTATGCATAAAGCCTATTTTGAGCCAATAGGACACTTGCCCTGCAACTTTTAATCTGGACCAACTGATACTAAGATGACAAATCATAATTCAATCACAGTAATAGTCAGTGGCTGTGACTATGGTATCCTAACCAGATTGTTTCCACTATCTAGGCCCCAAAGTCTCTTCTGGCATTTTATCTATTCTGGAAGTTTCTATATCACAGATTGGTAAACTACAAATCTAGTCCACTATCTTTTTTCCCAAATAAAGTTTGATTGGCACACTGCCACACCCATGTGTTTACTTATTGTCTGGGTGCTTTTGTGCTGAAAAGGCAGATTTGAGTAGTTACCACACAATATGGCCCACAAAGCCTAAAATCTTTACTACTTGGCCCTTTACAGGAAAAGTTTGCCACTTCTGCTGTATATCATTCCAGCAAATCCTTTTCTTTGCTACATTTCTAAATTTTATTTTTATTGTATTTTTCCATTACTATTTATCCCCCCATGCCCTCTTCCACCTCCACCCACCCTTATCCCTCCCAACCCCATGCAATCACCACACTATTGTCCAAGTCTATGAGTTCTTTCTCTTGTTTTGCTCAATCCCTCCACCGCCACCTCCCAGAGCTGTCAGTCTGATCTCTATCTATGAATCTTTTTTTGCTTAGTATATGCATAGCTAATTTTTGTGACTTGTAGCCAAAAACTTCAAGATACAAATGGCTAATCTCATTCATCTTTACAAGAACCCAGACAAGTAGGTGCTATTGTTTAAGTCCAAATTGAAGATAAGAAAACAGAGATGCAGAGAGCTTATCTGCCCAAGATTAGCTCAGATAGTAAGTGCTACTGACTGCTGAATTCCATCCCAAATCTTTCTATTATACATAAAAGAAATGAAGAAAATGAAGATAGAACAGTAAGTGATCCCAGACTTCTTATGAGATAACAAAAGAAAAAAATATTCCTCCCACTTGTTTAGAGGCACTAAAGTGATCAGTACCATGGAAACAGAGGAAAAAGCAATAGAGACAGCAGAAGCTTGGGTTTGACATGTTAATCTCCCTCTTGGATACTCTGCGCAGTCTATTAAAATGTTTATTTGAGCTTCTGTTGAAAGGTTACACTGACCTCTCAATTCTTGGATTCTCTGCCAGCCTTTTGCTTGCTGAGAAATCCAGAATACATTTGCATTGCAGCCCAGAACTATACTATAATGTGAAATTTGAATTCCCTGTTCAGGTCACTGGGACCTAGACTGCAACTAGGTGACAGTAACCAAAGTTACACATTATCTCCTCTGTTAAAATGTGTGCCTTTTGAGGACAGGGTATAAGGTTTGCCCACTAATTCCACCTACATATCCAAATATGTAGTCTGTGCCTTCTTTTGAGATGGGTCATGTGCAGAAGACCTGAAAAGCTTATTCCACAGGCAACCTTCTGTCTTCTTGTTGTTGCTAGTGCAGATGATTACTTTCATACTGAGTTTAGCAGACTGGAATTTTTTTTGTCCTAAATGCAGAAGACAGTGGCCAAGATTTTCAGGAGTGGGTAGGAGAACATTCAAGCCTATACAGCTTTTCAGTTTTACCCACTAGGCATGGAGTTCCTTCAGTGGAACTCCTGTGAATATTCACAATAACATGGTCTTCCCTCTGCTCAGTGCACCATTTAATTGAGCTAATTAATGACAAGTAAACACCTCACAGCAGTGAGTCATCTGTTGGAAGAATCTGAAGAAGGGAGAATCAAAATGCAGACAGCTGAAAGAGGCTTCTTGGACAAAGATATTTGGAGTGTAATTGAAATGACCTGTTTGTGTGCACATGCATAGAGCACCCTTCTGTTATAATAGTCTATTTCTTTTCAGCTAGTTGGGAAAATCTGTGAGAGTGTTGCTTTACTGTGTGGTCACACGTACAGATGGAGTGTTTTCCACTGTGATTTTACCCCAGCACACTTCTCACAGTTAATGAAGAACACCTTACCTCTGCCAAGCTATTGTTTGGGACAGAATTTGTGAGAGCCTTCCATTTTACAGCATAAGACTGGAGCCCAGAAAGGTCTTTTATTTACTCTCTGCTATTGTTTCCAAGGAATACACAAATGGTGTCTGAAAACAGATATATCTTTGCTGTGGGTCAGACCCAGCTCTGTGGCCATCCAAGCTGGCTGGCTAGCTAGCTATTCATTCATTCATTCATTCATTCATTTATCTTAAAGAGAGAAGAGGGAAGAAAGAGAGGGACAGAAACATTCATGTGAGAGAGAAACATTGATCAGTTACCTCTTGTACACCAGAACCACAACCCCAGGCATGTGCCCTGACTGGGAATCAAACCAGTGATCTTTTGCTTTGCGGGATGATGCCCAACCAACTGAGCCACACTGGTCAGGGCACTAGCTCTTTTTTAAATGAGTGTTTGGAAATAACTAGCAAAAGAATGAAGCCAGAGATGCCATTAAGAACTTTCATTAGTATTTCTTGATTATCTGCACGTGGGAAAAAGTGGTGGTTAGGACAGTTGAAGCAGCCAACAGTTTACTCATCCCAACCATTTCAGCACATTCTCATGATTTATCACCATACTGTGATCATATTCACCCAGTACTGAATCTTTTCTCGAAGCACTTTCCCATTTAACCCTCTCAAGAATCCAGTGGAAATTCCAAAGATTAGAGACTATCCTATAGATCAGTTGGTCTGCAGCAATGCCGGTAGGCAGGTCAAATGATTAGCTGTGTTTCCAGGTGCCCTGGAATTCAGGGAATTGAGAATTTACTGGTTCAGCCCAAAGAGAAGCACAGGCAAATTGAGCTCACAATTGCATGTTTTTTATGATTGGTGGCTGCCAATGCACAGTAGATAACCAACAAAAGACTGATTCATCTCCTTCAATCCTTTCATTTTGCTCTAAAAGTCTTTGAAGTCTATCCTTTTCTGACCAAATGCAATGTTAATTCTGAGCACTCTAACTCTGAGAATGTTGCTTAAAAGCAGACATTACATAACACAGTATAGTAGTGCAGCCTTGCTTGGTGTAATCAAAGAAGAGTGTTTGATATCTCTTCTTTTATTCTCCTATGAAGACAGCAAAAAATGTTGATGAACGTATCTGAAGACCTGATTCTTCACAGGACTTTCCATATGCCTACTCAGATAAGAGGATTGTATTTACTAGGTAAGCCCACAAACAAAAAATACAAATCATGAAATTGTCCACAGCATTTCTCCTGAAGAAAACTAAAAGAAAATATGACAGCTGTCATTTTATTAAATGTCACGGATGCTGCCTTAACTTTTGGGTAGTGTGATCATGTTTTTAATGAATATGTCTAAATTGTTTGAGCAGGAGAGAAGCTTGTGTCTATTCTGTAATGAACTAGTGATATGTGTTGATGGAGTAGCTTTTGTGTTCACATGGATGCAATGGTGAAGCAACTTTGATGGTGCATTCCCTTCAACTACAATTTTTTTTTAGCCATCTCCACCCCCCCTTAGTTTTGTCCATATGTCCTTTATAGTTGTTCCTGAAAACCCTTTCCCCCTCACCCCCATTATTCCCTTCCACCTCCCCTCTGGTTACTGTGAGATTGTTCTTAATTTCAATGTTTCTGATTATATTTGACTTGCTTGTTTGTTTTCCTGATTAGGAAAAGAAACTTAAAGGTGAGATCATAAGGTATTTGTCTTTCACCACCTGGCTTATTTCACTTAGCACAATGCTCTCCAGATCCATCCAAGTTGTCACAAAGAGTAGGAGCTCCTTCTTTCTTTTTTTGCTGCATGATATTCCATCATGTAAATGTACCACAGTTTTTTTTATCTACTCATTTACTGATGGGCACATAGGTTGCTTCCAACACTTGGCTATTGTAAATTACACTGCTGTGAACATTGAGGTGCATAGGTTCTTAGGAATTGGTGTTTCAGGGTTCTTTGGATATTATCCCAGCAGCAGAATTGCCAGGTCAAAAGGCAGTTCTATTTTCTTTTCTTTTTTTTTTTTTTGGCAGTTCTATTTTCAATTTTCTGAAAAAATTCCATACATTTTTCCACAGTGGCTTCCCCAGTCTGCATTCCCACCAACAGTGCACTAGGTTTCCCTTTTCTCTACATCCTCTCCAACACTTGTTGCTTGTTGATTTATGATGGCCATTCTCACCGCTGTGAAGTGGTATCTCATTGTGGTTTTAATTTGAATCTCTCTGATGGCTAGTGCTGTTGACCATCTTTCCACGTGTCTCTGGATCCTCTGAATGTCCTCCTTGGAGAAGTGTCTGTTCAAGTCTTTTTGCCCATTTTTTAATTGGGTTGTTTTTCTTCTGGAGTGGAGTCATGTGAGTTCTTTATATATTTTGGAGCTCAAACCCTTGTCCTAGGTATCACTGGCAAATATATTTTCCCATACAGTTGGTTCTCTTTTTATTTTAATGCTGTTTAAATGCAGAAGCTTTTTATTCTGATGAGATCCCATTTGCTTATTCTTTCCTTTGTGTCCCTTGCTCTAGGGGACATATCGGTGAAAATATTGCTACATGGAATATCTGAGATTTTCCTGTCTATGTTCTCCTCTAGGATTTTATGGTGTCACAACTTATATTTAAGTCTTTTACCCACTTTGAATCCACTTTGAATTTATTTTTGCATGTGGTGTAAGTTAGTGATCCAGTTTTTTTTTTTTGTTTGTTTTTTTGCATGTAGCTGTCCAGATCTCCCAACCCCATTTGTTGAAGAGGCTATTTTCACTTTATTTTATGGTTCTGCCTCCTTTGTTGAATATTAATTGACATTAGAGACATGGGTTTATTTCTGGGCTCTCTATTCTGTTCTTATGCCAGTACCAGGCTGTTTTGATTACAATGGCCTTGTAATAGTTGATATCAGGTTTTGTGACCCTTCTTATTTTGTTCTTTTTTTTTTCAAAATTGCTAAGGCTATTCAGTGTCATTTATGGTTCCATATACATTTTTCAAATGTTTCTTTTATATCTGTAAAATATGTCATTGGTATTTTTTTAAAGATTTTATTTATTTATTTTTAGAGAGGGAAAGGAGGGAGAAAGAGAGAGAGAGAGAGAGAGAAACATCAATGTGCGGTTGCTGGGGTCCCTGGCCTGCAACCCAGGCATGTGCCCTGACTGGGAATCAAACCTGCAATGCTTTGGTTCGCAGCCCGCGCTCAATCCACTGAGCTACGCCAGCCAGGGCTGTCATTGGTATTTTAATAGGGATTGCATTGAATCTATAAATTGCTTTGGGTAGTATGGACATTTTGATGTTAATTCTTCTAACCCATGAATGTGGCATATGCTTCCATTTGTTTGTGTTTTCCTTAATCTCTTTCTTCAGTGTTGTGTAGTTTTCTGCCTACAGGTCTTTTACCTCCTTGGTTAGGTATATTCCCAGGTATTTTGTTCTTCTTGTAGCTATATCAAATGGGATTTTCCCCCTTGATTTCTGTTTCTCATATTTCATCATTGGTGTACAAAAAATGCTTTTGATTTCTGAATATTAGCTTTGTATCCCAATGTTTTGCCAAATTCACTTATTACTTTAAGTAGTTTTTTGGTGGAGTCTAAGTATATTCCATGCATATTCTAATGTCATCTGCAAACAATGAAAGTTTTGCTTCCTCTTTTCCAATTTGGATACCTATTAGTTCTTTTCTTGTTTGATTGCTG
>PVIA01011116.1:0-46930 GCA_004024845.1 Tonatia bakeri
TCCTATTGTCTAGTGATATCATAGTCATCATAATGTTGTACTGCAATGCATTACTCATGTGTTGGTAGTAATGCTGGTGTAAACAAACCTGCTAGTCATCTAAAATTATAGCAAATAAAATAATGTACAGTAAATAACACTTGATAATGATAATAAAAGTCTGTTACTGGTTTATGTAGTTACTATACAAGACCTTTTTATCATTATTTTATAGTGTACTCTTTCTACTTATAAAAAAGTTTTCTGTAAAACAGTATGCTGTGTTATATTAGTAGCAGCCTCATCTTACATTTACCTCATTTCTTGATTGTATCATTTTCCCTTGTGCTTGATTTAATCTCATGTTGTTTCATTCAGTAACATGTTGTATAGGCTTGTATAATGGGAGCAATAGGCTGTGCTGTATAGGCTATGTGTATAGTAGGTTTTACCATCTAGGTTTGTGTAAGTGCACTCTATGATGTGTGTCTAACAAAAATTGACTAACCATGCATTTCTCAGAATATAACTCCATTGTTAAGAGACCTACGACTATAACTGCCTCAGAGCTAAAGATTGATAGATTTGCCTACACAAAACAAACTTTTTTTGGCTACCAAAAAAAAAAAAAGAAATCCCTGAACAATGTTAAAGTTTAATAAAAAATCTGGGGGAAAGTTTGCATAGTAGATAAAAGAAGTACTATATAAAGAAAGATTACAAATCAATTTTTTAAAAAATCCAAGCCCTGGTTGAGTTGCTCAGTTAGTTGAGTGTCATCCCATGCTCCAAAAGGTTGTGGGTTCAATTCTTGATGAGGGAACATACCTAGTATGAAGGTTCAATCCCTGGTATGAGCACATACGGGAGGCAACCAATCCATGTTTCTCTGATACATCGATCTTTCTCTTTCTCTTTCTCCCTTTCTCTCTCTCTCTAAAGTCAATTAAAAAGACATATCCATGGGTGAGGATTAAAGTAAAAAACATCCAATCCAAAAGTGGACAAAGAACAAAAGCAGTTGAGAATTTAATGTTACAAAGTCTGACCACTTGCAGTACTTTCAAATGAAAGGAAAATAGTCATATACAAGTGGCCCAAGTTTCTAAAGCAATAACTACTTTAGAGTTTGATATAAACTGTGAAAGTTTAAAAAGGCATGTGATGAAAAAAATGAAAGAATGTTCAACTTCACTATTCATCAAAATACTGTGAATATGAAATGAAAAGGTTGTACTTCTCCACAAATTGGTAAAAATGAGAAAGACCATAAATACCTACCTAATGTTGATATAGGTCCAGGGATCCAGACATTCATATGATATTCTTAGAAACATACACTGACATAACATTTCTAGAAAGGAAACTAGCAATATGCTTTATATTTCTTTAATATCTCATGAACTTTGTCCTAGCAATTCTTATAGGAATTTAGCCTAAAGAAATAACTGTACAAATGCTGAACCTTCATATTCTCAATGGATGTTATATCAGTCAGTGTTTTCCATAAAAACAGAACCAATGCACACACACATATATGGGGTGGGGTGGGAGAAGTGGCTGGCAAGTCTGAAATCTATAGAGCAGGAAAGTGAAATAGCAATTCAAGTAAGAGTTGATACTGCAGTCTTGAATCAAAAATTCATAGAGCAGGCCAGCAGGATGGCCATTCAGGCAGGATTTCTAATGAGCAGTCTTGAGATGAAGTCCTTCCTCTCCAGAACACTCATTTTTTGCTGCTTAAGACCTTCAATTGATTGAATGAGACCTATCCTCATTATTGGAGGGTAATCTGCTTGTCTTAAAGTTAATTGATTATAAATGTTAATCACATCTACAAAATACCTCCGTATCAACATCTTTCTAGTGTTTGACTAAGCACTGGGCATCATAGTCTAGTCCAGTTGACACATAAAATTTACCATCACAGGTGGTCATGCCTGCTACTTCACAAAGAAAATAGGAATCATTAAAAAGATGCTCTCTCAGCCAAGCAAGCATCATTGTTCCCCCTCAGACCCCTTCCCCACATACAACACCACAACACAGTGAGGTGGTTTGCCCAGCCTTGGCAAATACCTAAGGCTTTTCCCCTAACAACATAACAGGTGTGCTGGGACAAAGAAATATGACACAAATGAAAGAACAGATCAAAACTCCAGAAAAAGAACTAAGCAACAAGGAGATAGTCAACCTATCAGATGCAGAGTTCAAAATACTAGTAATCAGGATGCTCACAGAAATGACTGAGTACAGATGTAAAATAAAGGAAGAAGTGAAGGCTATACAAAGTGAAATAAGGAAAACATACAGGGAACCAACAGTGAAGGGAAGGAAACCAGGACTCAGAGCAATGGTTTGGAGCAGAGGGAAGAAATAAACATTCAACTGGAACAGAATGAAGAAACAAGAATTCAAAACAAACGAGGAGAGGCTTGGGAACCTCTGGGACAACCTTAAACATTCCAACATCCAAATCACAGGGATGCCTGAAAGAGAAGAGGAGGAGCAAGAAATTCAAAACTTATTTGAACAAATAATGAAGGAAAACTTCCCCAATCTGGCAAAGGAAATAGACTTCCAGGAAGTCCAGAAGGCTTAGAGAGTCCCAAAGAAGTTGGACCCAAGGAAGCACACACCAAGGCACATCATCATTACATTACCCAAGATTAAGGATAGGGAGAGAATCCTAGAAGCATCAAGGGAAAAGGAGACAGTTACCTACAAAGGAACTCCCATTAGACAATCAGCTGATTTCTCAAAAGAAACCTCACAGGCAAGAAGGAGCTGGAAAGAAGTATTCCAAGTCATGAAAGGCAAAAATCTACATCCAAGATTACTCTATCCAGCAAAGCTTTCATTTAGAATGGAGGACAGATAAAGTGCTTCTCAGATAAGGTCAAGTTAAAGGAGTTCATCACCACAAAGCCCTTATTTATATGAAATGTTAAAGGGACTTAGCTACAAAAAAGAAGACCAAAACTATGAACAGTAAAATGCCAACAAACTCACAACTATCAGAACTGAACCTAAACAACAACAAAAACAAACTAAGCAAACAACTAGAATATGAACAGAATCACAGAACTGGAGATCACATGAAGGGTTATCAGTGTGGAGAGGGGATGGGGAGAATAGAGGGAAAGATGCAGGGAATAAGAAGCATAAGTGATAGGTACAAAATAGACAGGGGGAAGTTAAAAATAGTGTTGGAAATGGAGAAGCCAAATAACTTATATGTATAACCCATGGACATGAACTGGGGGAGGGGGGCATTGGAAAGAGGGGTGTGCAGGGCTGAGGGGGAGAAAAGGGAGAAAAGAAATGGGATAACTGTAATAGCAGAATCAATAAAATATACTTGAAAAAAGATGCTCTCTCAACTTCAGTCTGTTGTGTTCTCAGTTCAATATCCCATCTGCCTTCCTGGAGACCTCTCATCAACATTTGAGCTTATTGACTACACCCTT
This sequence comes from Tonatia bakeri, assembly GCA_004024845.1. NCBI lineage: Eukaryota > Metazoa > Chordata > Mammalia > Chiroptera > Phyllostomidae > Tonatia > Tonatia bakeri. The sequence goes on from PVIA01011116.1 coordinate 3,450, forward strand.
CTTGAAGCACTCTTTCTTGGCTCCAGGATTTCACTTGCTTCTGGAGGTTCTCCCATCTTTTACCCCTTCTCAGTCTCTTGTAGGGATCCTTTTCAACATCATGTCATTGAATTATTGGGTTCCTGGGGGAGTTCTGTTCCAATTTTCTTTTAACCCTCAGAATAGTTAAGCTTTCTGGGTCACTGATTGGTATTACCCAGGACTGCATTTAGATGCACACAATAGGCACCCAACAACAATATCTTTACCAAAAAAAGATTTATTCTTTTGTCTTATAACATGGAGTCTAGAAGCAGGCAGTTCAGGGTTGGTACGGTGGACTCATGGAACCCACATTTGTTCATGCTCTTCACAAAGCTGTCCTCAGTATGTGGTTTTGGTGATCCTGTTCACAAAATGGTTTTTGCCCTCTAGGCATCATGTCTACACCCACAGTGTCTTCCCACCAACTGTTTGGAATCTGATTTATTTATTTATGCAACAAATATTTATTGTGAACCTACCATATGCCAATACTCCTATAGGCACTGAGAATACAGAAGTGGGGGGAAAAGATAGAAATCACTGTTCTTGTAGAGTTATATTCAAATGGGAAAAAGAGAAAGTAAAAAACATAAATAAGTGAAAAATATACTGTTAGATCGTGATGAATGCTATAGAGAAAAATAAAAAGGAGGAGGAAACTGGAAGGATATAGGTGTGTGTGGTAATTTCAGACAAGGTGATCAGGACAGCCTCACTAAGAAGGTAATATCTGAGTAGATAATTGAGGGAAGTGATGGGCAAGCAATTTCGATGCCTAAATGAAGAGCATACTCAGGGAAGAGTATGTGTAATGGGATATTCCTGGTTTGTTGAAGGAAGATAGGGAAGGCTGCCTGGGTGAGAGCAGAGAAAGTGAGGGCAGAGTTGGGGGTTGAAGTCAGAAAGCACAAACAAGGAGCCTGATATTAAAGGATTTCTACAAAATCCTTCATAACAACTTTGCTTTACTATGCAAGTGAAGGGAAGACATTGAGAGTGTTGACAAAGAAGTTACATATACTGAATTATAATTTAATAGGGTCACTTAGATGGCTGTGTTAAGAATGACAGAGCCCTGGCTGGGTGGCTCAGTTGGTTGGAGCATTGACCTGTACATCAAAAAGGTTGAGGTTTCTATTTCTGGTCAGGGCATATACCTAGGTTGCAGGTTTGATCCCTGGGAGGCAGCCAATTGATGTTTTTCTCTCACATTGAGGTCTCTCTCTCTCTCTCTCTTCCCTTTCCTCTCTCTAAAATCAATTAAACATATCCAGGTGAGGAAAGAAGGAGGAGGAGGAGGAGAACAGAAGCAAAGAAACCAGTTAAGAGGCTATTGTAATAACCCAGTTTAATGTGAGGGTGAGTTGAGTTAGACTGGGTGGTAGCAATGGAGGTGTTGAGAAGTGGGAGAATTCTGGATATGTTATGAAGGTAGAACAAACAGGATTTACTGATGGGTGGTATTAGAGAAAGAGGAGAGTCAGGGACATAGCTGAAGATTTTGGCCTGAGTAAAGAGAAGAATGAGCTTACCATTTAAAAGATGGGAAGGATTGTACAGCAGATTTAGGGAGTATCTCAGGGTTCTGTTTTAATCATGGTGAGTTAAGATATTGATCAAACATCCAAGAGCAAATGTTGAATAGAGAGTTCCTTCTCTAAGTCTAGAGCTCTGGGGAGAGGTTAAGGAAGGATATATGAATTTAGGAACTATCTGCAGAGAGTTGATATTGAGAGTAGATAGAAAAGAAGTCTAAGAACTGAGTGTGGGGCACTCTAGGGATTAGAGATCAGGAGATATAAGGAAGAACCTACAAAAGAGACTGAAAAGGAATAGCCAAACAGGTAGGTAGAAAATCAGGAGAGTGTGAGATTCTGGAAGCCAAGTAGGTAAAGTGTTCCAAGGAAAAGATAAGGTGTGATTCACTGTGTTGAGTGACATGAGGACTGAGAATTGACCACCGGATTTAGCAATGCGAAATTGCCTCATTACCACAGTAAGACCAGTTTCAGAAAAGTAGTGGGGATGAAACTAAGATGTAATGCTCAACTCAACAAGCAGAACTAATGCTTACAAAATAAAGTCAATAGAGTAAGCAAAAGAATCCCTCAAAAGAAGAATACCTATTTCAATAAACAACTTCTGCAGATATTTAGTTTTTACCTTCTATGTGCCAAGTGATATTCTAGGAACTGCCAATTCAGCAACAAAGAAAACAAAATCTCTGCTTTCAGAGAGCATCACATATTTTACTGAAGGCAAAGGGACAATAAACAACTGAACAACTAAATAAACAATGGCAGTTGTTTAAATTGCTTCAAAAAAAATACACACGGAAAAGGGCATAGATTGGGGATGAAGAGGAATTGTTTTAGACTGTGATCATCATACCCTCTCAGATTTGAGTAGAGATCTTATATCAGCCAGGATTAGGGTCTTTGAAAAGAGTGACTTAAAAATTTAAATATATATATTATGACTGTGTCTTAGTTCACACTGCTATAACAAAATACCATGGACTAGGTGGCTTATAAACAAGAGATATTTATTTCTCACAGTTCTGGAGGCTGCAAGTCTGAGATCAAGATGTCAGCATGGTTGAGTTCTGGTGAGGGCCCTCTTTCAGGTTGCAAACTGCCTACTTTTCATTGTATCCTCACATGGAAGAAAGAGGGCTAGAATGCTCTATGAAGTTTCTTTAATAAAGGCTCTAATCCTATTCATAGAGGTTTTACTGTCATGACCAAATTACCTCCAAAAGATTCCATCTCCTTATACCATGACCCTGGCAGCTAGGATTTCAACATATGAATTGAGGGGAGGCAGTATACAAACATTCAATCCATAACAGATGGCAAATCTGATAAAAATAAAAGCAGAGTCACGATTAATTATAATGTGTATAAAAAGCTAACAAAACTACAGTTACTGATAACATTGCTTTAGTATAAAGGAATAGGAAATATTATATATGGTATTATATCCCCACAAATGAAAATCTACATAAAATATATGACTTTCTACAAAAGAGACAAAGAACTAAAATTGACCAAAGAAACAGAAAACTTGAGAGTAACAACAATCACAGATAAAAACAAAAATCACCTTAAAGTTTAACTTTGAGTTATGTTTCAGATCAGATCTAAGGACCTTTTGGTCTCTTAGGCCAATACTATCAAAGCTTTAAGGACTAAGTTAAGTCCAATTCAATGCCACATATTCAGAGCAAAGTCAAAGAAAACAATAGTCCCAACTTATTCTCTATTTTAGGATCGAAACTGGCCCAGGATATCATAAACATAAACCAAAATAAAACATAGGCCTATCTCATTTGTGAAAATAGGTGTAAAGATCCTAAAAGGCTAACAAACCAAATCTAACAGTAGGTCAAAAAAACAAACATCACGGCCAAGTAGAATCTATCATAGAATGCAAGGATAATTCAACATTAGAAAATCCACTAGTAGTAACAGATTAAAGGGGGGAAACTCCTATGGTATCTCCAAAAATATTCAGTAAAACTGAACACCTACCACTGATAAAAACTCTTAGCAAATTAGTACAAGAAACTTTTGTTAAATGCAAAAAGCGTAAGAATGCAAACAGCGCAAGATATGGTAGAATACTGGCAGCTTTGCACTAAAGTCAGGAACAAGGCAAGGATTTTTACTATCATTGTATTAGTCAGTGTTATATTCTCAGATCTAACCCAGGCAAAGGCAAGAATTAGAATTTAGTTTTAAGAATTACAAACAGGAAAACAGAACTATGATTATTTTATTTATGGCTTATTTAATAATATTTCTAAACATCTTAGAAAATTAAGTATTGGAATTAATGAGGGTTCAGTTTGGTGGTTGGCGATATAACTAGTCTATAAAAATGAGTTGCTTACCTTTACTCCAGCAATAACTAAATACAAAATATAAATAATGAAAACCATAAAATGCCTTAACAATCCAATTAAGTCACACATTGATTGTACATAAAGAGTAGTATAAAGTTTTACTGAGTGGTATAAAAGAAAACATAAACAATTATATAAACATGCCATGTTCATAAGAAAAATTAGTGCTGTGAAGATATGGCATCTTCACAAATTGATCATTAAACACAATATAATCCCAATCAAATGCCATCAGGACTTTCTGTAGAACTTTACTAGCTGATTTTAAAGAGAAAGTATATAAGGATAATTAAGGATAATTTTTAAATGAATAACAATAAGTGCCTATCAAAATTTAAAATACATGTGTTATTTGTATAAAAATGAACAAATTGGTGGGAAAAATAAAGCAAGCAATAGATCCATGTGAATCTATTTCTATGTGGGAATTCTATAAAAGTTCTATTCTATAGGAAGGGCATATATGGTTTAAATGATATATCATGTCTATAGGAAAAAATAAACTATTTGAACAAATCATTTTGGAAAAAGTAGATATACATTTGGGAAAAAATTAGATACCTCCCAACATATAAACTTAAATCCAAATGAAATCTTGTTGGTACAGAAGGCCTTAAGCAAAGTTACAAATGCAATAGTCACCAAAAAAAGACTGATAAATTTCTTATTAAAACATCATCACTTAACATGTTTAACATTATTAAAATATATGCTAAATTACACTATAAACAAAGTTAAAAGATGAGAAATAACTAGGAGATAAATCTTTTTCACATGAACAAAACATGTTCTGGATTAATAACAAGAACATGATAAAACTACTAACATCAGAAAGAGACAAACAAAAGAAAAAATTCAACAACACATGAATATATATTTCACAATAAATACAAAAATGCCAATAAACATGTGTGTCTTGCAGCTGTTGAAAGCCAGGCAGATTCACATGGGATTCAGGCAGATGGAAGAAAATTCAGAGCCATAGGGATGTCTGACATGCCTTTATTCTGAGGTGGGGTGATTCACACACACCACAAACCTAGTGTCGTACTGGGGGACGTCCCAACTCCCTTATATACTAAATGGACACAAAGCTGGCAGGCTGCCAAGATATTATATAACAAAGTGTGATTCTGCATATGTAGGCCCATGCTCAAGGGTATGTGAATACTGCTTATCATAGTTGCCTGGACATCAGGGTGAGGGAGCCTGAGAGACTTCATTTTCCCAATTCACTCCTTCAGGGTTCCTTACTGTACATTCTACGTGAGGGTGTCTTCTATGAGGGTCCCTTGGTGAGGAAGGCAGAGCCCTACACCCAAATGCTGCAGCAGCACACAACCAGAACACAAGCACTGCCACCCAAGACAGCAAGGAACGACCACCATTCAGTGGTTAGGGAGGCCCACCATTCCTGCAGGGATTACCTGTCAGGTGTTCCATAGCATGGGTGTTAGAAGCTAATGCCCGTAGAGCTTGGCTAACATTATGATGGACATTTGGAATGTATACACAGCATTCAACCCCCACTAGGGCACATACCCCACCCTGTGATGCAGTGAGCATGTTTAAGACCATACAATTTTGTAAGGCTACTTTTCTTAATTGATACACTTCCTCATTTATGCAGTTGAAAGAATTATGTGTTGCATTCAATGCATGAGCAGTGTGCAAAGCCAAAGCTGTTATTTCAATTTTAGTGACTGAAGAAACAGCTTGAAGAGAAAAAATCACTAATGGGTAAGACCACCAGGGAGTACGCTTTACACAGTGTCATGCTCTAAATGCTTCCCAATTGGTTGGCTGGATTGCAAGAGTTTTCTGAACTTGAGTAGGCAAATAGGGCCATTTTCAGGTACAATGGCCAGTACAATTTCCAGGTAGGTTAGGCCACTTGTTTGAGCCACACAGTCAGAGGGCCCCAGTAGGAAGTGTAGTCCATGAGTTATTTCATACCTTCCACTAATGCTTAACAGTATTCTTCTGACACAGACTTATTGGAGTGCAGCCCACTGGGGCTTGTCCTTTAGGGTTCTCAATACCAAGGGGGGCTGGTCCAGCCAACTCTATGCCTCAGCCAGGAGCCACCCCAAGTCATTTCATATGAAGTAGCCGACTACCAGCTGGGGCCAATCACACTGCTGCTCTGTCCCAGCGTAGATGTCAGTCCAGGTTGTGTTAGGCAAGGAACGTGCACTGTTCCACTGGTGCTGTAACCAACTCCAGTTTGAGACTGAAGTTAGAGAGATGTGCCATGGGAGGCCAGCAGATGTACTCAGAGGGATTTCAGTGCAGGCCCCGCATGCTGATTGGTTAGCCACTGAGGCATAGGTATATACCCAGTCCACTAAGGTGTTACTTTGCAGCCTAGGAGTGAAAAGACAAAGCAGTTATAGGCACCAACAATAGCAAATTACAACCCTTAGGCAATATACAAGCAAGTTTCTGGTCCATTGACAAGATGACAAGATGGTAGTTGGCAGAAGGGGCCTTCCTGGGCACAAATACCCAATTACCCAGGACACTATTTTTTAAGTTTCTTTTTACCTCTTGTCTCCAAAGGGCAACAAGAGCCACCCAAAGCATGTGGGGGACTTTTATTTCCCAAGGCCATGTCCAAGTGGCTGTTTGCCCTTGCTCCAGGCCCTCAAGTGCGGGAAATAGAATCTTTCCTTGTTTTCCCATGCCTGGTTTCAGCAAAGTACATCCCTTGACCATTTTCAATAATTAAGGGTCACCCATAGGCAGTGCACAGGCACTCCAGCATGGTGACCACCGCCTTTTGATCCAGGTAGCATGTACCCATACACATGACTTATACCCCTCTGAACTAGGCAGGGGCCCCACCACATTAACCTGACATTGGGTCAGCAGTACTTATCCCCACAGCACCCACCTGGTGGCCCCCATAGGCCTCCAGGGATGTTTTTGTAAGCAGACACCACAGGTCTGACAAGATTTCTATACCTTTGCTAAGGTGACAGGTAACTCCCAAGCTTTTATAGTGGACCACATGGTCTTGTGCCCAGCATGTAATAGGCAACAGTATAGCCGCTGGGCTATTTTGTTTCCTGTTGGGCTGGAAGTCACCATTTCCAGCCATTGCACCTTGGCTAGCATGTCAGCCTCATCATTCCCAAGGGAAGCAAGGGGTGCATGCCCAGGCACCTAATATACAGTGATTTATTTCTGGTGGCCTAATTCCCATAGGCCTTGCCACAAGTCTTGCCCCCCATAATGGTCTATGCATAACCACCCATGTATTTGCATATTATGTAGAGATTGATAACATTAGTCCCTGGTGCACCACCCAACTATTTGTGCAAATAGTCAGAGGCGGTTCTTCATTTGCAGCCATGAGCCACATGGCTCACTGTTTTACCCACTGGTTACTTTGACCTACTTCAGTGTTAAGCCAGATTGTGTCTGTTTAACTGTTGTCACCCTTTGTGGGAACAGCAATTAAACAGGGGGATGCTCAGCATACCCCACAAAGAGCCTCAGCAGGCCCCCACAAGGAGCCTCAATAGGCCCCTGCAAGGGATCCAGGATATAATTAGGAATGAGGGACACCTAACAGTATATTAATGGGGGGGGTGCAAATGCCCAATACTCAGGGCAAGCTGCATGGCCTTCACCTTTATACCACACTTCCAATGATTATTAATAGAGGCCTCAGGCCTCAGAAACTTATCTGGGTTTTCATACAGGAGAGTATATTTTGCCCGTGTCTACTAAAGTCAGGACCTGCTGCATATTTGTAGGGAGACCAATGTATAGCCAATTCCACATGCAGCCTTCAATCCCCAACCATTCCCTATAGACAGGTTCCTTGGTCCTTCCCCTATTCAAATGTTTAAAGGGTATTTCCTCCTTCTTCTCAGGGGGTTGGCACAGCCATATGGTCCTCTACCTGCACAGGATAGGCCTCTCAGAGCACACCACCGAGTTTCCTGGTCACCTTTTTCTTCTTTTGGGTCCTAGTTACCCACAAGAGTTCACTTTTTGGCCAAAGGACACTTTCCCTCCCACCTGCTGCTGCATCCCCTTGGGCCACGCTGTCACCACCTCTGCGGCTCTGGTTGCCGCCATGGGTTCTGCTGTCCGCTCCACCATTGCTGCCAGAGCACCTGACCTGGGCCGAAGTCCTCTGGCCCAGGCCCTCTCAACAAATTTATTCCAAGTCTGTGTAGGGCGGTGGAGGGGAAGGGGTCCACGGGCTGTGCAGATCTCAGCTCCCCCCAGGTGCAACAAGCTGTAGCCATTTCATCTTTTGTATTGCTACTGGGTGAGCCCACAGGGAACTCAGTTGCTTTCCTCCTTCTTTCACCCTATTGTTCACTACAATTGGGGAGAGAGAGGGGATTGCTGCTGCTTTGCCTGTTCAAACGTCTTCCTCCAGGGCACCAACCAGAGCCTCCAGGGCTTCCGCCCCCTCTCAGAGCCCTTGGAACATCACCTTTGTTACGAAGCCCAATTTCCTCTTCCTCAGCCTGCAAGGCTTCTGCTCCCTCACAAAGCTATCATAGCTGTGCCCCATCACAAAGTGCAGTTTCCATTACAGCTCGCAAAGCTGTAAGAAACACCCAGCTCACAGCGCCCTGGCCGCCAGGGCACTTGGCTTCTCTAGGGTCTCCCCTACTACCTGCAGGGCCTTCTTTACTGTGTCAGGTGCACAACTAACATCCAGCCAATTCTGGAGGCTGGGGCCCACACTGCCAGGACACTTGCCACCAAATACTATATGGTGGTGGCTGGCCACCCAACCAAGCCCTGCTCTGGTGGTGCCAATGGTTCCATACCATTTTTGGAATGAATCCCACCAACTAAGCCAATTGTCCTGTAGTAGCTCAAGGCTGGCCAGATTCACTCAGGATTCTGGCAGATAGAATAAAATTTGCAGAGCCACTGGGGTGTCTGACATGCCATTATTCTTAAGTGGGGCGATCCACACACGCTGTGTCCTGCCACAGCAAGTCCTGACTCCCTTATACACTAAGTGCACAAAAAGCCAGCAGGGTGCCAAAATATACAAAAAAGCATGATTCTGCACATGTGGACCCATGTTCAAGGTTATGTGATTACTGTTTATCATAATTGCCCAGACATCCAGGTGAGGTAGCCTGACTGACTCAATTTTCCCTACAATGTGAAAAGATGCTCAACATCATCTAGTAATCAGGAAATTGTAAATCCAAGCAATGAGATACATTTTTCATTCATCAGACTGACAAAATTTACAAAGGTTGATATCCAGAGTTGATAAGGATGTAATTGGTAAGAGAATTCCATACATAGTTGGTAAGAGAATAAATAAAGCTTTCAGAACAGGAATTTACCTTAGGTTTCAAAAATTAAATGTGTATATGATAGGGGGCTTAGGACTTGGAAAATTTTAGCTTAAGGTAAATAGCCATACATCTAGCAGGTAATGTGTATGTTAAGCTTTCGTTTCAGAAACTACAGATAAGGCCCATCCTGGCGTCTGGGAAAAGCAGCCTACCTCCTGGGGCACTGTCTAGAGATTACCGCCTGGAGACATCTGTACCAGGAAGAAGCAGGCGACTACCCATTCCCCTTGGAGACAGCTAACTGCCCAGGACAGGAATTTTGCAGCTGCTGAATCTCAAAGCCCTCACTGCACATTGTTTGTCCTTCCCCACCCCCCTTATAAAAAGATCTGGCCAGGAAAGAAAGGGGAAGATGGCTTCGTTAGGGTATGAACCCCCCATCTTCTCGGATTGTCGGCCATCTGAATAAAGCGCCCATAAAAGATTCAATCACTGTCATTGCTTATTGGATTTGGTAGTGACAGGCAACCTGAAAGCCAGTGTCTTTTCTGGTTACATATATATTATTCAACCCTGAAGTTCCACTTTTTAGTTCTCTTATGACAGGACATACTGTGCAGAAGCTATTCTCACATTCTCAGACAGCAACCAGTCCCAGATAAGCAGTTATCTCAAGGTCTTACGCTAACTGCTTTCTGCTCCTGTAAAACAGCTGCCAGCTTTCAGCAGCTGCACCCCTCCCCGCTCCTCCTTTCACTTTTGTAACAAGAGTATATAAACCAGCCCCAGTTTAAACTCGGTGCCCAGAATTTGGAATTTATCTCCTCTGGGTCCGCATGCATGAATAAACTCCACTTTGTAAACTCCCAGGCCATCTGAGTCATCTTTTCTGTAACATTATATTAGATCTGGACTTACCCATGTGCACAGAGGCATGTACAAGGATGTTAACTACATATTTGTTTGTCATTGTAAGCTGCTTAAATATTTCTCAGAAAGATAAATAATCAACTTCTGTGTTTTCCTATTATGGAACACTATGTAATAAAGCTAAAAATGGAATGGATCTCTAAGTACAGCCATAGAAAGATGAACAAGACATATTGCTGAGTGCAGAAAGACGTTGATGAGGGTCTATGAAACTACTTTTTTTTAAATCACAGAAATAAAAAAACTATATCATTCAATCAATCAATCATGTGTACGTGTGTGTGTATGTGTATGTATGTGTGGTATATATAGAACTCTGGAAGGACACGTTCCAAACCAATGATAGGGTTTAATTTGGTAAAGGGCAAAGAATTGTAGGAAAGTAACGGTGAAGTTTTCTATATGGCTTTATATTAAGGAGAAGGTATTGATAGATAATTTGCATAATTAAAAAATGTTTAAATCACCTTTTTAATTATTGGATAAAAAGGTGTTGGGACAATGAATTGGAAACATTTTTCTTTCTTATACATTTTCACGGTTTTTCCCCCAATAAACCTACTTTTTTTAAATAAACAGGAAGAATGCAACAAAGTGATTTTTCATTCTGTAATTATTTTTAATACTTTTTGGCTCTCTAGCAGAATGACCCAGGGCCCATCTGTGTCATGGCTCAGGGCCCAGGGGCTCTCTCTCTCTTGGCAGACAGTGAAGTGTTCCTGCAGGAGCCACCCACACAACTGCTGCCTCTGTGGCTGCCAGCATCACCTTGGCTACCTGCAGAGACACTCCTTCCACAGCCTCTCAGGTGGAAAGAGCTCCCTCCCCATGAGATTGAAGCACTTATTAATATAAGATGAACAAAGAAGCAAAAGGAGGAAAAAATACAGAGGGCCAATCCTTCCAAAGAAGTCCTGTTTCCTCAGTACCACCCCCATATTCCATGTCACATTTCTCTGATTAATCTGGCTCTCACAGTATTTCTCTCTGAAGAAACTTGAAATAAGTTCGAAGGGCAGATGGTTGTTGTATATCCTTTCCCACCTGCACTGGTGTTCCAGACCGTGCCAGGCACCTCATCTCTCTTCTGTCTCATGGTGGATTCTCTACAAGAACTTATGAGATGACCTTAGCTGTTTCTCTGCCTCCAACCTCCCCTACAGTGTTCTAGAGTTTTTTTTCCTGAGTGGCTAAGTCTATTCTAACATTGCCTCCTCTTTCTCAGGGGAAGTCCACAGGCCTATGACTGGTTGTAGAAGGGTCATCAGCAAGACCTGGCAGACTTACGGAAACACATTTTCAGATTTGGTGCCTCCTCCTGGGTCCCTGACTTGGGACCCGTACATGCTTATCAGTCCCTTTAGCCATTGTACAGGGATGGGCAAAAGTAGGTTAATAATAATAATAAATACAATAATTAATGAATAAATAATAATATAAGAATAAATTGATCAGGTACTCACAACTGAAAACCTTTTGCCCACCCCATATTTGAAGCAGGAAGTTGTGGCCTGAGTCTTTCTTTACATTATTAATCCCCATCATCTATGTATCCTGACCCTATACTGAAGAGTTTGTTGTGTTTGTGCTGGGATAGCCAATTTCAAAGAACACTACTACTAAGTAATGCTACTCTGTTAATAAACTGACAAGTTATGCAAGACAAACCAGCTAAACGGCAGATTCAAGCTACTCTTCACCAGTTGTTAAGTTGTTATAGTAGCCATTTCCCCGGGTTTAAATATCAGTATATTATATTTTCTTTAGTAAATAAAATCAGCTGATGGCAAGTTAAGGTAACACTGACTTTGTTTCATAAGAAATAAAACCTCTACTCAGGAGCTCAATCATTACTTATGGTTCAAACTTTCTAAATTTTCTCAGAAACAAGATGACATTCTGGATTCCTAACATCTCTCCAGCATGTCTAGTTTCTTCTACGCAGAGATGTGGAGGTATTTCTACTCAGGAAGGAAAACATTTACTTTCCTTTTTTTTCTTCCAAGGGAAAATATTTTAATCTTTATCGTCATTAATTTTTATGGTTGGTAAAGTATTTTCATTATATTAGTCAAAAAAAGGTCTGGATTAAATAAAGTATAAAACCAAAGGCATTTGAAATGGCTTCTTGGTCAGGAAGATACTGCATCCATCTCAGGAGTTTCTGGCTTCAGGAAAAACAAATCTGGGCTGGCCAGGAAGGGCATCTAACAGAATCCAGGCAATCAATGCTTTCTGCTCTTTTTTTCTCTAAAAGCTCAGAGGTGGAGTCACCGTTATTTGGATACACACTCCTTGTTTTTTATAACCACAGAGTCTGGTTTAGCTGAGTGTTTCTCATGTTAGGCTACTGCTGAGCCAATATTTATTTCAGAAATTTCCATGAGCCATAAAATAAGTCCAAAACCTGCTGTACCTTCTATGGGTGTTTCTTGAACCCCACACAGCATTCACCAGACCATGAGCTACTTTCTCCTGCATGGAGGATCCTCTTCAAAGTGTGTGGCCTGTTGCCTAAAGCTCCTTTCCTCCCCAGCTACCCAGACTTCTCCTGTGTCCACAGGGTCAGGGCAAGGCTGCAAATAAAGGAAGCTGTGGAGGTTTGAGGGAGGAAGTGACTCACTGGCTCAAGGGATGGGAGGGAAGATTTTTCACAGGAGCCAGAATATGAGTGAACAAGTAACTCCTTCCACTTCCAGGATGGAAAATCTTGTGAGGGGACAACTTCTTAATGACTGGACCTAAATTTATTGATCAAAAAAAATTTTTTTTCAGTTACTGCAGCATGTGACATGTTTGCCTCTCATTTACATGTAAGAGTATGTGACATTAATGTTATTTTCTCCCTTTGTGCCCATCAGCTCCCTTTCCCCAGGTGTGGATATCTGAGAGAATCTCATTAGTCCACCACCGGGATAATTATACTAAGTTATTGATTTTGCTGTAAAAGTATTCCCTGTGTCAAGAGTTCAAGGCCTACAGATTACAACTAAAATTCAAGGATCTGCCTCAATATCACTAGAATGAATACTCAACAAATTGCAAATATTTTGCTAGATACTCAGTGAAGCTTCTGTGTAGTATAGGTATCACATTTTAGAGTTAAAGCTGTTAAATTCATCAATACCTTCAGTTTTCAGGTGAGGATAGGAAAGCCCACAGAGGTGTACTTTCTAGGAGGTCACAGAGCAAGTCAAGACTAGAACTGGTAGCCCTGGCTGGGTAGCTTAGTTGGCTGGAGCATCTTCCTGATACACCAGGGTGTGGGTTTGATCTTTGGTCAGGGCACATACAAGAATCAACCAATGAATGCATGAGTAAGTGGACTAGCAATCAATGTCTGCCTCTCTTTCCCTTCCTCTCTCTCTCTAAAATTAGTAAAATTAAAAATAAAGGGTAGAACTTGTAGCAATAATATCAATACCATGTTGAACAACTGCCAAAAGAAATATTGGAGTCTTAGTCATAAAAGTGAAAGAGTTACACTAAAAGGCACTTGAATTTCACATCACATCCATTGTCCCCTGGCTGTTAGAGGTGGAGCTGTCCTTTAACTTGCTCTGAGTTCTTTTGTCCTGCAGAGCTGGGGTTTTTGCCTGACCCATCATTTGACATTCTTTATTCTGCCCCTAGATGAAGGGAAAACTAGGAAGCAAGCCAGAGCAGCCCCACAAAGCACACAAAATTCACATCTATGCGTACCTACTTAGGTTTTGTGGTCCATGGAATATAATTTTTTAGTAGGAACATTTGGTATTCTTTCCTTCCAAACATCAGTCTCTGAGTGAGCCCTCGAGCTATCTTTTTCATAATTAAATGAGAAATCATGTCAGTGAGAAACACACACACTTCCTTCCTCTTGCGATGCCTCACTCATAAAGATCTGTTAATATCTCCCTGGTATGATCTACCCTACCAGTTAAGATCCTGAGAATTCTCAAGGGAACCTGGGCCGAGTTTATCTTGACGTGGATCTCTTTTCACTAGTGATCTCCTTGTGGCAGGCGCATGACTTATTTATCTTTGTATTCTTGGTAGCTAACATGGCCACAGGTGGCACACAGTAGGATCCCAGTAAACTTCTGCCAAATCTAACTGAAAATACTTCAAAGTGGCATCCCATCATGAATGCAAACAAGATCACTCTTTTGCCTCCAACACAAATTTTTATGTCTTTTTAATACTTTTTTTCATATGAGAAATTCAGGTGGTAATAATAGATAGATATAGTGAAGCAAACATCTTTTAAAAGGCTCATGCTGCACAGACTCTTGCTTGGTTAGCACGTATTAGATTGAAACATAAGAAATTCATGCTTTTGTAGGTCAAAATAGTTTAATATTGTCTATTTCGTAAGTTCAACTTGATATAATTGATCATAAAGATGTCATGTAACTGTAAATACATTGCTTATATGATGATATAATAGTTTTTTCTTTAATCCACCCTGATCTCTTTAACATGGTCTATAGGTTATACATGATGTGATTACTGGTTACACTTTCAGCCTCAGCTGGGTCCACCCACCCTAGCCCTCCAGCTGTACTGTCTTCCTTTTTCTTGAGCTCACCTAGCTCATTCTCTCTACAAGGGAGGCTCCCTAATTCTAGCTTCACACTGCTAAATCCTTAGAAATTAAATCTCAGCTTAAATTTTACCACTTCTGAGACTTCTCTGAGTACCAGTTTAAGTGTGCCCCCCACCCCGTTACCCTCTATCGCATCACATTTTTACTGCCATTAAAGCACCTATCACTTCCCAGTACTTTTTTGTTTAGTTGTTTATTGTTTGCCTGTAGCTGTCTGGAATTTGAGCTTCAGGACAGCAGGAAACTTTGCATTCTTATTCATGCTCTGAACAGATTTGGCACATTGCATACACAATGTAAATGTTAAAATAATGACTTCAATAATTAATTTAAAAATGAAACAGAACTGAAATTGCAGTTATTTCTTCAAAGATTTTCTTCCCTCAGTTTACTAATTTCAATCTGAAATTTCTTTAAAAAAAAAAAAGATTTTTCTCTTAGAGAGGGGAAGGGAAGGAGAAAGTGAGGGAGAGAAACATCAATGTGTGGTTGCCTCTCGCACACCCCTCAACTGGGGACCTGGCCCACAACCCAGGCTTGTGCCCTGACTGGGAATCAAACTGATGACCCTTTGGCTCATCAGGCTGGTGGTCAATCTGCTGAGCTACACCAGCCAGGGCCCGAATTTTCTTTATACAGATACTGGCCCTTTTCTCTCTACCCTCCATGCCTCTTAACTTTTTTTTATTCTTTGCATCTCTATCCTTTCTAGATACCTTCTAAGAATTAATTCTTGACCTCTCTTGCAAATCAGATCTTCATTTTTTACACATATCCACTGTCTTTTCCAGTCCATCCACTGAATATTTTAGTTCAAGAATATGTGATACTCCCAGTATCTTCAATGTTTCCGTAACTGTTGTTCTTCCTTCTGGTTTCCCAATCTTTCCTTATCTCTCTGGTTTCCCACTATTTTCTTATCTTTACTATGCTCACTTTAATTTCTCATCCTGCTTCTTCTGCTTGAGTTTATTTCAGCTGGTTATCTTTTTTTCAAAATGCTTGAATCCTTTCTATGTCTTATTATCTTTACCTATGGACTCACACACACATCCTTAGGATTTTCATCTACCTGACCTTGTAGAGAAAACCTGGGAAGGGAGTGAAAACTGGTGCCACTCCTGGAGAGTTTGGAGGGAGACAGAAAGGATGCATCAAGCTGAAAAACCTCTGATGTTGCAATCTGTACTCTACTTCCCACATCTTAACCAGGAGAGTCTAGAAGACTTTCCAATACCCCAACTCCTCTGTTTCAGGATATAACTATTCAGTCCTCAGGGGCTGAGGAGGTGGAAATGGGGTGAGAGAAAGTGCCAGGGTTGGGAAGCCACTCGTATATGTTAGTATCCCTTCCCTACACCCCAGCAGGGCTCCAGCAGTGCCTTGACATCACCTGGCAGCCTCTGGGGTGGACACTTGGCTGGTTCTGAGGTTTTCCTGCCCTATAGTAGTCGTGGGAGAGGCAGAGTTTTGCGGAGCATAATGTGCTGAGAACTTGCCACTATCAGCCTATTTATTACTGTTTATGACATGCCTTTCTTCTCCTCCGTCATCTCCCTCCCATACTTAACCATCATGTAAAATAGTCCTTCTGTTTTTCTAAAGTTATATCTTTTAAGCTGTAAGAGAAACCTTCCTGTTTTTATGTTACAATTTGCCACAACATTTCTCTTCACTTCACTCTTACCCTTCATGATCTTATAACTGATCATATTCAACCCTCAGGCTTATTTACATTCTGAAGAGTTTGCAGTCATTTAATCAATAATTATAGCAAATACCTCACACCTTGATTAGTCCCTTTTTTAATATTTATGGCTTTTTTTCTTTCTCCAGAAATACAGCAACCTGACAGGAAATGTAGAGAGAATGTATCATTCTTCTGAAAAATGGGAAGACTGATGGACAGATCCCCAAGACATACTGTGGAATGAGTGAACAAAGACAAGGGGCAGTCCCAACTGTATCGGAGAGGCCGTTTGTATTTTTTTAAATGCTCCACATTATCAGGGTCTGTAAGGCTTCATGCTGAACTTACAACCACTCTGATCTTGGCATGTGTATTGTAGTAGAAGAGGAAAAGTGGGACTCTTCCTTTATCCTCACCTTAAGTTTCTTTTTTAGAATATTTCCCAAAGCCTTTCTTGAAATATTCAGTTTAATGGATGGGCATCAGGCCTGAAATTGTATGCTAAGCTTTGTGAGTAGTAGCAAATGTCTGCTTTTCTAGAGAGATCTGTACTTTTCATCAAAATCTGAGGAAACATTTGGTCCAAGAGGGGTTAATAATCATTGGTCAAGATTGTTGTGCCACTTTCTACTCCATTTTCTCACAGATTAACTCAAAAAGTACATATTACCTGTACATGTCATATTGTTCAATTTTTAATGTCATAAAATAGCAATATATGGCCTTTACCTTAACATAAGGACCAACAGAGTGTGTTCCCATGTAGTTCTGTATTACCCCCATGAATATACTTAAATGTGTTTATCCCTTTCCTAAAATGGATGCCTAAATAACAGCCATTATTAATATAACAAGAACAGTTTGCATGACATTGATGTAATCTGGCAGCCAAAGTGAGTGGATTGTGAGTGGATTCACATGGGTGAACAATAACAACTTCACTGTACTAGTCACTGGGGGCAGTAAATGCTATTGAGCCTGTGTACTGTGTGGCTGTCACATTCAAAACGACTGAGTGAGTAGAGCAATGGATCTGCATCAAATTTTGCATTAGGTTTGAACATTCCTCTGCAGAAACTATTCGCATGATTCAGAAAGCAACAGCTATGGGCAACTGGTGATTGGCAGCTTCATCATGAAAATGCTACTGTTCATGCATCACATCTTGTGCAGAGTTTTTTGGCAAAGCATTAAATCACGCAGGTGACTCAGCCCCACTACAGCCCAGATTTGGCACACAGTGACTTCTGGCTTTTCCCAAAACTAAAATCACCTTTGAAAGGGAAGAGATTTCAGACTGTCAATGAGATTGAGGAAAATATGATGAGGTAGCTGACGGAGACTAGGAGAACTACATGAGGTCTCAAGGTGCCTACTCTGAAGGGGACTGAGTCATCATTGTCCTATTGTTACAGGGTGCAGCCAAGAGGGGGGACCCAAAATGTACATTTAAAATGGGGTCCAGAACTCAAGGTGTTCAGAAAATATTAGGATGTCCTCACCGCCCCCGCCCCAAGTGTGGGTTGGGGAAAGGGACAAATGGAGTAGGCCCATTAAGAGCTGTTTTCCATAGCAACAGCCTTGCAGCTAACCTCTGGCGTGGTCATTTAACATACCTATAGCCTTTGGCTGGTCACTTGAATATGCTAAATAGCTATGGCCATGCTCTGGGCCAGGGGGATGGAAAGGGACCACCCCCCCAATTCATAACCTGGGGGCAGGTCCCCGGAGTTACAGTGCCTGCGTGGGAACTTGGAGATGATTGGCTCCATACCATGGGGCCACACCTGCCCAGACCCACAATGGCAGCCAGAAAGGCTGGAAAGAATGGGAGATTAGGGGCAGGTGTGGTTGAGTGTGGGAGAAGTCAGAAATGGGGTTGCAGAGGAAGTTTGGCCCGGGGACTTAAAAACCCAGACACGGCAGCCATAGAGAGGGGGAACCACGTGGCTTTTGGCAAAGTAGGGGGCTCCCGCAGCCCTGTGAAAGAGAATTCACCATGCAGATTTAGCAGAAAATCGCCACTTGGCCAAAGCCGAGCAGCTTTGTGGAGAGAACCACGCGGTTCCACGTGGTTTTGCCAGAGTGCAGACCCCCACAGCTCTGGTTGGAGAGAACCACGTGGCTTTGGGGTGCTCCTTTTGGCCACTTGGCTGGAAGAAGGGTGGAAGAACTCTTACCAGTAGGCCATGAAACGGTGCTGCATGGCTTTGAATTAATTGGAGATCCTGCCTGGACAGCGACACAGCTGATGGTGCCGGGAACCGAGGGAGGCCTACCAGCTGAGAACAGATTACTGGGAAGAACTGAGGGCTGCCTGAGCCCAGACTTCTATTTCCTTTCCTGAGATACGGTACCCCAGACTGGGCAGAGGGGGAAGAAAAGACTGTATATTTGTGGGTGTTTTACGGGACTTTGGGATTTTGGTAAAGACATTAGGTCACTACTTTAAGTTTGTATGATACTAAATAAACATTTCCTTTCCTTTTCACGAATCTCTGGCATTAAGAGACATCTTTCCTATAGGCGGCAGACATGACGGACCTGGGTCTCTTTCAGTAATAATGTGTCGTCTCAGACCCCAGTGCCTCCCCCCTTTGTTCTGTAACACTATGTACCATGTTTCTTGTATCTCGTATCTTCTTCAATAAAGGTCTCTATTTTTCATATTACATGGCTGGATAACTTCTGGAAAGACCTTGTATAAACCATTACAGAGCTATACTAACAAATGGGGGTAAACTATAAGGTTTTGCTACTCAAAGCTGCAGACCGGCAACATTTGAATTACCCAGGGTCAACTGAGATCCCAGCCCTAACCCTCTGAAGCTGCATTTTAAAATGATCTTCAGGTAACCAGGATGCTCATCAAGATTTGAGAAGTAATGACCTGTGGGATTATAGAAGGAGCACTACTGGTCCATTGGGAAGTGGTCAGAGGTCTGCAGACTATAAGGTTATATAGGAGCATTTCAGGCTGAGAAAAGGGCAGGCTCATGATTATGGCAGTTAGAGTAAGAAGGGTTCTGGAAGAAAGCTGGGCACTTTGGAAGTTGTGGGAGACAAGGCAGTTAAGGCAGGCTGAAGCAAGAGGCAAAAAGGCCAGGCTGACCTCCTGAGAATTCTGGTGGAAGCCATAGAAAAATTTGAACAGCAACGCGACAGGGTCAGATTTTTTATGTTTGGACATCACTCTGGTGGCAGAGTAGAGGACAAAACGAAGAAGAGAGGCTGGAACAAGCAGGCGGGTACACTTAAGTGAGGACAATTCAGTTTGGGACTACAGAGGAGGTCTCGAGGACTTAGAGGTAGAGGTGGGTATTGAGTCCCAACCAGAGAGAAACAGTGTTCCAGCTGCAGGTACAACAAGAAGTTTCTTTCTTCTCATAGTACCCAACCAGTGGATTAGCAATACTTGGGAATTGTTAGAAATGCAAATTCTTTGGTCCTACCCCAGATATACTGGGTCAGAAAATCTGGTGGGTGGGGCACATAAATCCAATTTTGAGTAACCTCTTTTTAAAGTGAGAACCACTGCTCAGCCTGTCAAAAATCCTGTAGCAGATTGAATAGGCTTAGAATTGTTACAACTTGTTTCCTTAAAAAGAAAAGAAACAAAAAGAATGTGATGAATACAGTCAAGCCAATGTCCTCAAACTTAATTCGTTCAATTTGCAATTGAAGAGGTAAAAAAAGAGGGAAGGGAGGATATTCCTACTTTCCTAATCAAGGAAATGCTTGGGAAATGGGAAGAAATGCAAAGTTTTATTGAGAAATATCACCATGAGAAAATAGCAAACCCTGCAATAAACTTGTACAATTACAAAGCAGTGTTTCACTTCAGGCAAGTGTAAAACACAGGCAAAAACAAAAATCATTGGACAGGTTTTTAGTGAGACAGAGGCCAAGTAAGCCTAAAGCAAGACCTAGTAGTAGAACAAAGAGACAAAAGGGAAAAAACACCCAGAAGACCAGCTACCTGACATTTTTATGGAAGGGGACTCCCCTTCCAAACAATACATCCCTCCATCCCTCCTCTCCATATTCAGTCATCAATAGCTCTCAACATTAAAGATAAGTTCTAGTGTATACAAAAATTTTCATTTTTTTACTGTACATTTCACTTTTTTTGTTAAATTTTCATTTATACTTGATGTCCTTTTTGTTTTAAAGTGTTAATTTATAGATTCAACAGTGCATTAGCCATGTACTGTATATAAAAAAGGTTAAAACAGGCAATTATTTGGAGGTCCACAACAAATTAATTTAATTTACCTAATTTTTAATGGGAAAAATGATTTGGTTTTCAAACTAATTGCTTTTCAAATAGCCTTCAGGAACAAATGAAGTTAAGAGAACTGAGGTTCCACAGCTACGTTGGTCAGAACAAAAGTCACAAACAATTCAGATTTTAGATGTGCCCAGAAAGAAAAAAAAAAAAGAAAACACAATGATGATCCTGTCCAAGAAACCTTACATTTGGAGAATTAAAATGGTTTTGGTAGCAGTCATGATGTTCTCAGTAGCTTAATTAAATAAAACCTAAAATAAAATTAAGCAGGGATCCAAGATGGATTAGGTGGGAGCTACACTAACCTCCTCCTGGTACATAATGGAATTACAACTAAATTATAGAAGAATCATCCTGAATAACCAAATGAACACTAGCTGGAGAGAAGCCTTATAACTGAGGACTTACAGAAGAACCCACATTGAAACTGGTAGAAAGTAAAGAAATGTGAGAGGGCTGGCTGGGCTACAATTGGTGGCAGTTGAAGTTCTGGAGGTATATCTCAGATGTGGGGGGGTTCCCTCTGAGAACTGTGGGGTCTAAACCCCAACACAGACTCTCGAGCCTATAGCATCACAACGGGAAAAAGTACCTATCTAACATCCAGCTGTGAAAAGCAGTGGGATTTCTGTCTGCCAGGGAAAGACAGCTAGAAACAGTCACCCTCTTAAAGGGCCAACCTACAAAATTTCATTTGTAGCCACTTACCGTGGGCTCCAGTGAAGAGGGGGCAGAGCACACTAAAGCAGCATGAGGAGAGTCTGGGGTTGGTGGACTGGAGAGAGAGCTGAAGGGTCAGCTGCCAAATCACTGTGCTCAGTCATCCCCCTATACTGCAGAAGCTGTCTTTCCGGGGCAGACTGCTCCTCTCCAAATGGCATCAGCTTAGGGGAAACAATAGCCTCAGCCTCAGGAATCCCTCTTGCCCCACTGTGTGGAACTTCAGCCCTGCTAAAATGGACAGCCAGAGGCTCTGTCAGTGATAAGGACTAACAGGCAGCCTGCAGGCAGAAGCTGACTATGGGTGCTTTGAGACTTTTGCTGACACACTCTGGAAATAGTGCAAGTAAAAGCTGGTCTTGGTGCATAGCTTGGTCCTTTCCCCAAGCACCCAACCCAGCAGAGGGAATCTATGGATCACTGATCGATCCAAACACATTGCCCATGGACAGTCATAGGTGGTGACTGACAAAGGCCTATACCAGAGTCTTGCAAGTCTACCTAATACAAACAAAGAAACAAACACAAAGAGGCAGCCAAAATGAGAAGACAAAGAAACAGGCCCCAAATGAAAGAACAAGAGGATGCTCCAGAAGAGATAATAAAATCGAGCCACACATTTTCTCAGACATCGAGTTAAAAGTAATGATTACAAAAATGTTCAACAGCATTAAAAAGGACATACAGATGATAAAAAAGGACCAGACAGAAATAAAAAATGTAATACCTGAAATAAGTAATACCTTGGGAAGAATAAACAGGTTAGATGATGCAGACGATTGAATCAGCAATTTGGCAGACAAGGTAGAAATGTGTTGGATACCATTCGGCAGTATCCATTCCTGCTGCAGATGCTCATTGAAACACGAGAAATATTATACACAGAAACAACCATGATTCTGTGGGGGAATAGAGAGCATGGCCACTTTCTCCAGTGGAAAGCGTTCTGTTCCTCTACCCAAGTAGGTTTTTATTAAGAAAGCAGACTCAGTTTGTGGATTCACAGTCTGGCAGAAAGAATCAAAGGAAACAGGTAACTTACAAAGATGCTAATAGAACTCCTGCTGTGATTTCTGGGCAGAGACTGGAGTTTCATCATATGAAAGGACTACATGGCTCAAAGGCCTAGTTTTGGTTTCCTGTCTATGTCTTTAAATTCCAAGTAAATAACATCCTCCAGTAAACAGATCTCACAGGATCTTGCATATTCTGTGTCCCAGGCCTGATTACCCTGGGGGTCCACCATCTCTGGTCTGGGCTGCTCCTTTAGCTATTGGCTGTTTTCTGTAGGCTTGAGCCTGGCAGTGAGGAGACAAAGGCATTCAGGAGACTTGGATTTCTCACATCTAAGTACAAAGACTCAGGCTTTGACATAGGGGTTGATGTCGATCACCCTTTCATTTCCACAGCCCCGTGAATCTCTTCCCAGAGGCCTTTTTGTGATCAATGCCTGTCTTAGGCTCAATCTCTTTCCTAGAGAATTGTTACCCATCATTGGCTAACTGATCAAGCATTAAAGGCCAGGCACAGAATAGGTAGCGTTCATGCCAGGGGAATATGTTTTTGTCTCCTTAGTGGCTCCTGGTCTGGAGGTCTCTCACTCAGCCTAAGTCACTGCGGGTCACAGCTTCCTGAGACCAGGCAGGGCAGTCCCCAACATAGAAAACAACACCCAGTCAGAACACCAAAAAGAGAAAAGATTATTAAAAAATGAGGATAGTATAGGGACCATTGGGACAACATGAAGTGTAACACCATCCATATCATAGGGGCACTAGAAGGTGAAGCTAGAGCACAAGGTATTGAGAACCTATTTGAAAAAATGATGACCAAAAATTTCCCTAATCTGGTAAAGGAAAAAGACACACAAGTCCAGGAAGAGCAGAGAGTCCCAAACAAGATGGACTCAAAGAGGCCTACAACAATACACATCATAATAAAAATGGCAGAGCTTAAATACAAGAAGAGAACCTTAAGACCACAAAGAGAAAGACAGCTACCTACAAGGGAGTTCCCATAAGACTGTCATCTGCTTTCTCATAGAAACAGTTCAGGCCAGAAGGGATTGGCAATAATACTAAAAATGATGAAAAGTAAGGACCTACGACTAATGCTATTTTACCCAGGAAGGCTATCATTTAAAATTGACGGAGAAATAAAGAGCTTCCCAGACAAGAAAAAGCTAAAGGAGTTTGTTAACACCAAACCAGTACTGTAACAAATGGTAAAGGGCTTGCTTGAAGAAGAAAACACAGGAACATAGTTAAAAAATAAAATGGCAATAAATACATATCTATCAATAACCACTTAAAAGTAAATGGTTTAATCAGGGGTGTCAAACCTTTTGGAGTCTCTGCACCACACTGGAAGGAGAGTTGTTTTGGGCCACACATTAGGGACATTGTGACATGTAATCACAAAAAATCTAATGATGTTTTAACTAAACTTATAATTTTGTGTTGGGCTGCATTCATAGCCATCCTGGGCTTCATGAGGCCCATGGGTTGCAAGTTGGACATACCTGGTTAAATGATCCAATCAAAGGACACAGGGTAGCTGAATGGATACGAAAACAAGATATATATATGCTGTCCCTAAGAGACTCACCTCAGAACTAAAAATACACAGAGTCTAAAAGTAAGAGGATGGAAAAAAATATTTAATGCAAATGTAAAGGAAAAAAAAGGTGGGGTAGCAATACTTATATCTGACAAAATAGACTTTAAAACCAAGGCTATAGTACGAGATAAGAAGGATACTAGATAATGATAAGGTAACAATCCAAAAGAGGATATAATCCTAGTAAACATTTATGCACCCAACATAGGAGCACCTAAATATGTACAGCATATCTTGATAAGCAAAAAGGGAGATATTGATATAAATACAGTCATAGTAGGGGACTGTAAACCCTCTTGATATCAATGGATAGATCTTCCAGACAAAATAAACAAGGAGACAGCAGCCTTAAATGACACACTGGATCAAAAGGATTTAATTGATATCTACAGAGCATTTCACCCCAAAGAAGTAGAATACACATACTTTTCAAGTACATAAGTAATGTTTTCTAGGATAGACCACATCTTAGCACACAAAACAAGTCAATAAATTTAAGAAGACTGAAATCATATCAAGCATCTTCCCTGACCACAATGCTATGAAACTAGAAATCAATCACAAGAAAAACACTGAAAATACACAAAAAGACATGGAAACTAAATTACATTTTCAAAACAATGAATGGGTTAACAATGAGATCAAGGAAGAAATCAAAAGTTACCTTGAAGCATGTGAAAATGTGAATATAAGAACTTAAATTTTATGGGACACAGCAAAAGCACTCACAAGAGGGAAATTCATAGCATTATAAGCCTACCTCAGGAATGAGGAAAAAACTCAAACAATCTAACTTTATACTTGAAGGAATAAAAAAAAAACAAAAGAAACACAACAACAAACAAAACTCAAAGTGAGTAGAATGAAGGAAATAAAGATCAGAGCAGAAATAAATGAGTGTCAAAAAAAATATGAAACATCAATGAAACCAAAAGCTAGTTCTTTGCAGAGAAAAATAAGACTGAAAAATATTTAACCAGGCTCATAAATGGGAAAAAAAGAAAGAACGGATCTAAATAAATACAATCAGAAATAAAGAGAAGTAACAACTGACACCAAAGGAAGATAAAAGATTGTAATAAAACTTTACGAACAACTAACTATATGACAACAAATTCAATGATCTGGAAGAAATGGTTAAATTCCTAGAAACAAACAATCTTGCAAAATTGAATCAGGAAGAATCACAGAATCTGAATAGACAGATTTCACCTAGCGAAATTGAAGCAGTAATCAAAAAACACCCAACAAACAAATGCCCTGGACTGGATGGCTTTACAGGTGAATTTTATCAAACATTCACAGAAGCTCTAACATCTCTCCTTCTCATAGTATTCCAAAAAATTCAAGAAGAGGGAAGACTCCCAATCTCATTTTATGAGGCCAGCATTATCCTAATTCCAAAACTAAATAAAAACACTACAAAGAAAAAAATTATAGGCCAATATCCCTAATGAACATAGATGCCAAAATCTTCAACAAAATATTAGCAAACCAAATATAGCGATACATCAAAAAAATCATGTGCTATGATTAAATGGGATCTATTCTAGGGGTGCAAGGTTGGTACAATATCCACAAATCAATAAACATGATATCCCACATAAACAAAATAAAGGATAAAAACCACATGATTGTATCAATAGATGCAGAATAAAACATTTGATAAAATCCAGCACCCATTTTTGATAAAAATGCTCAGCAAAGTGGTAATAGAGGGAAAATACATCAACGTAATAAAAGCCATGTATGACAAACCCAGAGGCAACATCATATTCAATGAGCAAAAACTATTAAGTGTTCCCCTTAAGATCAGGAACAAGATATGGATGTCTGAATTTGCTTGTCTTATTCAACATAGCTCTGGAAGCCCTAGCCATTGCAATCAGACAAAAAGAAATAAAAGACATCCAAATTGGAAAGGAGGAAGTAAAACTCTCATTTTATATGCAGATGACATGATACTGTATATAGAGGACCCTAAAGATTCTATCAGAGAACTACTAGAATTGATAAATGAATTCATTAAAGTAGCAAGATACAAAATTAATATCCAGAAATTGGTTGCATTTTTATATGTCAATAATGAACTATCAGAAAGTGAAATTAAGAAAACAATCTCATTCACAATTGCTTCAAAAAGAATAAAATACCTAGGAATAAATTTAACCAAGAATGTTAAGATTTGTACTTGGAAAATGATAAGACACTGAACAAAGAAATTGAAGACCCAAATAATTGGAAGCATACTGTGTCCATGGCTAGGAGGAATTAACATTATTAAAATGGCCATACTGCCCAAAGCAATCTACAGATTCAACACAATTACTATTAAGGTACCAATGATGTATTTCAGAGAACTAGAACAAATATTCCAAAAATTTACTTGGAAACACAAAAGACCAGGGAGTGATCTTGAGAGTATACAACAAAGTTGAAGGAGTCACACTACCTAATATCAAACTATATTGCAAGGCCATAGTAATCAAAACAGCATGGCACTGTCATAAAAACAGACATATAGGTCAAGGGAACAGAATAAAGAGCCAGAAATAAACCCATGTCTTTATAGTCAATTATAATTTCACAAAGGAGGCAAAAACATACAATAAGCTAAATATAGTTTATTCAATAAATGGTGTTGGAAAAAATGGGACATATTCATGCAAAAAACAATGACACTAGAGTATCTTCTTATACTGCACACAAGAATAAGCTCAAAATGGATTAAAGACTTAAACATTAGACTTGAAACCATAAAAATCCTAAGAAAACACATGCAGTAAAATCTCAGACATTGCTTGTAGCAATATTTTTTCTGACATGTCTCCTCAGGCAAGGGACACAAAGCCCTACACAAATTGGATTACATCAAACTAAAAAGTTTTTGCACAGCAAAGGAAATCATCAAAATGAATGGGCAACCCACTGAATGGGAGAACATATTCACCACTATATCTGATAAGGGATTAATATCTAAAATTTATAAAGAACTTGAAACCCAACACAAAAAAACCAAACCAATTAAAAAATGGGTTAAAGACCTGAATGCACACTTCTCCAAAGAGGACATACAGATGGTCAAGACATTTGAAAAGATGTTCGATGTTACCAATCATCAAGGAAATGTAAATTAAAATCACAATGAGATATCACCTTACACCTGTCAGAACAGCTCTCTCTCAAAAAAAAAAAAAAAATCAAGTGTTAGTGAAGATGTGGAGAAAAGGGACCCCTCCTGCACTGTTAGTGGGAAGGCAGATTGGTGCAGCCACTATGTAATGCAGTATGTATTTACCTCAAAAAATGAGAAATGAGCCCTGGCTGGTGTAGCTCAGTGGACTGAGTGCAGGCTGCAAACCAAAGGCCCGCAGGTTTGATTCCCAGTCAGAGCACAAGCCTGGGTTGCGGGCCAGGTCCCCAATGGGGGCGACAGGAGAGGCAACCACACATTGATTTCTCTCTCTCTCTCTTTCTCCCTCCCTTCCCCTGTCTAAAAATAAATAAATAAAATCTTTTAAAAAAATGAGAAATGGATCTGCCTTATGATCCAGTGATTCCACTTTGGGGAATTAATCTTAACAAACCCTAAACACTGATTCAAAAGAATATATGTACTCCTATGTTCACTGCAGCAATATTGACAATAGCCAAGATTTGAAAGCAGCCAAGTGGCCATCAATAGCTGCCTCACACACACACACATTTACAGAATGGATGGCTACTCACAGTAAAAAGGAAGAAAATCTGCATGGATGGACCTGGAGAACATTATGCTAAGTGAAATAAGCCAGTCAGAGAAAAACAAATACCATATGATTTCACCCACACGTGGAATCTAACGAACAAACAAAACGTAGACACACTCATAGATAAAGAGCAGGCCGATAGCTTTGGGGGTGGGATGGGGGGGGGGATGGAGAAATCCAGCAAAAAAGAAAAAAAGAACTCATGGTAGGTACAACAGTGTGGTGATTGCAGGGCCAGGGTTGAAGGTGAAAAAGGTATAGGGGTGATAAATGGTAATGGAAACATACAATAAAAAACAAAATACAATTACATAACAAAATTAAGTAATCACCCCAGTTGTAAATTCTTTCTATTCCCTCTATCGCCACAAAAACACCCTCAGGAAAAACGTTGGGATTCTTTTTTGGTCCTTTGAAAACTGTGTTTCTGATGCAACCGCCCATTAGAAAATCACAATCCCAAATTTAAAACCTAAAAAACGGAGCAGCAGGGCTGACGCAGTCAACTCAGAAGTGGGCTGTTTCCCAGCCACACCCTTGCGGACCGCGGGGCCTCCGTCCTCAGGCTGTTCCCAAAGATAAATAAATCTCTCCGTGTTTTTTTCCAGACCTGAAATTAGCGGTGACTCAGAGCACTCGGTATGGCCTCAGTCGCCTCGGGAAGGAGCAAAAATGTGCAGATTTCCTCCTTCAGGCAAAGGCCCGACTTGCAGGGCAAGACCAATCAGGGTAGGACTGCGGGAATCGCACCAAAGTAGGTAAAAAAATGCGGGATCGCGTCCCCAAACCGTCCACGACAGTACTCCCGCGGGTCTTGTTTTCAACTCCCTCCCCCGAGGCCCCACCCACCGTCTGACCCCTCCCTCATCTTCTCTCCTCCCCCTCCCCGCCCCTTAGCGGAGGCGCACACCTGGCCAGGTACGCTATTTCCTTGTAAGGCCAACGGTTTCGCAGTGGGCGTGGCGCCACCTGGCCCCGCCTAATTGTTGGGAGCTGCGTCATCCATCCCGCCTCTTACTTTGCCCGCCCCTCGCCAGCAGGTGCCAGTCCAAACTCCGCCTCCTGTACCCTAGTAGGAGACAGAAAAGACCCATCCCTCCCTCCCATTGGACCCGAACTAGTGAGAGAAGATCCCAGTTTCAAGAAGGCTGGGAAGTCGTCCCGCCCCCGGGTCCTTCCGTGGGCCGCCTGGGCGGGGCGTTACTAGCCCAATCGGTTGCGGAGCAACGGGGGATGGCGCGTGACGTGCGCAAAGTCGTGTTTGGGCCGGAGGCGCGCGTCCGCGCGCCCGTCCCGTGGTAGGCTCGCGCCCCGCGTAGTCTACTGGGATTGTCGCTCTGTCCAGCTTCCCTGAGGAGGACGTTCAGCAGACTCAGCATCCGCCGACTTCTTCTCCTGCGTCCGTGCTACCGCCGGGGCGAAGATGGTGAGTCGAGGGGAGAGCGAGGAGGGAGCCGGTCTGAGGGGCGAGCGCTGTCTCCCCGTCCAGGGGTGACCCAGTCCCTGCTGCTTTCTCCCGACCGGAGGGGGTTTAGGGTGTCTGCCGCCTGCTGGGGCCCTCGTTTTGGGGCGGCCGCCCCAGCCGCTACGTTGGTCGGAGCCGCAGCTCGACTGCCGCGTCGCCTCAGCGGTTCCTCCCGCCCGGGCCTTGGTACCACCAGCCGGGTTTGAGCCCCTTCCCCCTCGGTAAAATCAGTGGGGTGGGGGCGTCGGAATCCTGTGTGGGCCTTGTTGGGGCTTGTTGCCCCAAAAGCCCGGCATAGAGGCGGCCAGTGACTCGTGCGAATTTCGCTTGAGAGGTCTGTCTATCTCGATGAGGAAAATAAGGCCTTTATTGAACAATCCTAGAGGGCGGAATGGTCACTACGAGCCTGACCCTGGCATGATTAAGAACCGGTGGCCTTGCAGCCGCTTTGTTGTCGTATCTGGCAATCAGCTTCCAGCAGCACTCTCGTCGTGCTTGTCAAGCTTGGCAGTGTCTCCTTTAACCCTCGCCTCCCCAATCTCTCCATGTATGGTTATACATTTTCTTTTACCTGTAAACAGTTTGGCTGTGCCAGAATTTAGCATGCAACCTGTGGGCACGATGCTGGGATGCTAATAAAAACAAACGAAAAAACTTTTAAAAGGCCCGTTAAATTATCCAAATCTCTGAAAAGTAAACAGAAGCTCAGTATATGCTAGGTGATGGATACTTTGCTGAATTTACATATTTTTTCCTCTACGCTGTAATTCCAGTTTGCTGTAAAACAGTATTCTTAACGGGACAATCGAGTAGAACATTTTGTCAAGTAGAACATTTGCACATGCTATTACCATTTTTGGTCAATGATTTGCAGGCAAAAGCTTACCAGACTTTGCTATAAATATTACACTGTTTTTACATCTGTCTGCCTGGAAGCAGTTGGTACCAGCTTATCTGCATACAAAAATGTTCTCACTGAATAACAATTTTGGTTTTTCTTATGGTATTGAAGACTGTCACATTAGTGGAGGAAAATGAGGTTGATCATTTTCTAAGTGATTGAGGATATGTAATTGAAATTTGATATTCAGTTTCTGGTTATTTGGTTTAATTCTGTAAGCTACAAAGAGGATCAACATTTTAAGACTTTTTAACCTTTTTAAAATTATAAATATATATATTACTTCATACTAAAAGACTTTTAATCTAAGACTGTTGAGTTCTAATAAATGTAAGACCGTCAGCTGTGATGAAAATACTTTGGAACCTGCTTTAGGGTTCTCTGATTTGACATTCTTTTTTTTTTTGTTGCGGGAGGGGGGGAGGGGGGGTTGCTAGACTGCAAACTTTATCTTCTGTTTGAAAATAGGACCAAAACCTTTAACTTCAGTTAAATATTTAAGCTTTATTTAAAGCTTTACTTCCTTATTCCTATAATTCAAACAAAATGAAGAATCTTATTTACTGATCCTTGGGGGAGGAGGAGAAATAAAAACCATGATGGGGGATTCCAAATACATTTCAGACTTGGTGTAGAGAGGTCAATAAGACCTTATAAGCTAGTCTTTTTTGGATGTTTGCAAAGAAAGTTCAGAATATAGACTGACCGTTTCTAAGGTTACTCTTGTATTTAGCCTCATGAGAACAGGGCATTTTATTCAGGCCAGCTATTAGAGAATATTGTGGAGATGGAAAGTTCCTTTATTATACCAGATTTAAGCATTTTACTTCCGTATTTGAAACTGTTTAGATCTGGTTAGATGCTTGGTTCCTTTCTTTAAAAAAAATTAGGTTAAATTTTAACTGCTGATTGTTTTGTTCTACATTAACAAAATCACTTCCCGTTACTCAGCAAGTCTTCTAGAAACACTTTGGAATAAAGCAATTTGAAACCAATTCAAAAGATCACCCATGGCACTTTAAGATGAGAATTCAATTTTCAAAGTCTCACTTTGCCAATAAAAGTGCCAATAAAAGAAAGAAAGAAAAAAAAAAAAGCCCTATCCTCTACATCTACACACTCTAAACAAAACTTCAGTGTCTGTGCGGGATGTGCCAGTTTTCTCAAACAGATTGTTTACCAGCCCACCCACCAAGTTCTTTGGGTTGTCTGCTCAGTAGTTCTTCTGTTGGGTATGGTTTGAGACATAACATAGACTTGCCTAGCTTCTCTTGTAACTGATAGTATGTGCATTTGCAGTATAGCTATATTGCTTTCTGGGAAGTAGGAGTGTAGTATTGCCCTTGAAACAGTGTAAAGGTCTACATGATAATCTAACCCTTAACTTTACCCTAATCAGAATGCTACTCTAACAAACTGAGCTAATTGGCTTAGACTGAATTACAAATGTATTCTACCACTTGATGACTAGCATAAACACTTTTACTTATAATAACCTAGTGGAGTAGGTTGTACATGTATCCATGTGCCTATTTAACATATCAGAAAATAGACAAAAGGATTGACTTGTGACCTTTTCTGACTCCACATCAAGTTTTAAAATAATTTAAAAATTAATTTAGAGGGACTTCTGACCAAGATGGAGGCATAGGTGGACGTACTGTACCTCCACGCACAACCAAGATAGGGACAACAACAATTTAGAAACAGAATAACATCCAGAACTGACAGAAAATTGATCTGAATGGAAGTCGGACAACCAAGAAGTTGAATTAAATCTGTTCATTCAGACGGGTAGGAGGTAGGAGGGTCGAGACAAGTAGCCAGGTGTAGAGAGCAGAGAGCGTTGGGACCGGGCGCGTAAGGCATCCAGGGCGTGCAAAACTGCAGCGGATGGACCCTGAGTGTGCAAGTGGCAGCTGGCAGACCCTGGCCAAGGGGTGGTAACCGGCAGACCCAGTGAGGTAGTGATTGTGAAGCAAGGTAGTGCGTGCAACCCAGGATCCCAGAGCTGGGAAATAGAGCATCAGGACACTGATTGAGGACACCTGTGGGAGTTGAGGTGCATGGAGAGACATCCAGCCTCACAGGAGAGGTCCTTGGAGGGTCCCACAGCGTGCACAAGCCCACCCACACAGGAATTGGCACCAGAGGGGCCCAGTTTGCTTGGGGGAAACAGCAGAAGGGACTGAGGTCCCACGAGAACGGAGCAAGCACCATTGTTCCCTCTTGACCCTGCCCCCACATACAAGGTCACAACCCAGCAACTGGGGTACCCCGCCCTGGTGAACACCTAAGGCTCCACCACTTACTGTAACTGGCACAACCAGACCAAAAAAAAAAAAGACATGGCTCAAACAGAAGAACAAATCAAAGCCCCAGAACCCATCCTTTTAAGCACCTGAGGGGTGATCGACATCAACCCCTGCCCCCTCTTAGCCTGAGTCTTTGTACTTAAATCTAAGTCTCCTGGCTGCCTCTGTCTCCAGCCCTTCTCAGGGCTAAGCAAATAGCCAAAGGGGCAGCTGAGACTGGAGATGGTGGACCCCCAGGGTAATCAGGCCTGAGACATAGAATATGCAAGATCCTGTGAGATCTGTTTGCTGGAGGATGTTAGTAACTTAGGATTTGAAGGCACAGACAGGAAACCAAAACTAGGCCTTTGAGCCATGTAGTCCTTTCATATGATAAAACTCCAGTCTCTGCCCAGAATCACAGCAGGGACTCTGTTAGCATCTTTGTAATTTACCTGTTCCCTTTGATCCCTTCTGCCAGACTGTGAATCCACAAACTGTATCTACTTTCTCAATAAAAACCCATTTGAGTAAAGGAACAGGGCGCTCCCTGACTTGGAGAGTGGCCACTACGTTCTTTACTTCCCCACCGAAAACTGCTTCTGTGCATGATATTTCTCGTGTTTTGACCAGCCATTGGCAGTGTTTTGCGTGCACACTGCCGACCGGGAGAGCACGCTTCAACGAACAGCCTGGGGAAGAGTGAGTGCCCCAGCCTGCGCGACCAAGGGCAACCTGGCCCTGCGTCCATGCCCCCAGCCTGGCGAGTGTGTGGTGTTGTGGAAGACACAGGCCCCATGGCCCCGAACCAGGGAAGGGCACAGGTGTTCACGGGTTTCTGGAGCCTGCGGTGGTGATCTCAGGCGGGCGCACGCTCCTCCGGAATTCCTGACTCTCACACTGTGAACCCAGAAAAGATGTGGTGCTTTGTGGGTTCCAGGAGCCCTCAGGGGGAAGTTGGGGAAGTTCGCGACCCTTCCCAGTCCCTGGAGCGTGCACCTTGGACCCGCAGGAGAGGCAGGTGCTTCACGCGCTAACTTACAGCCTGCAGTGGCGAAGTTGGGGGAGGGGTGTGACACCTTGCGATTTCCGGAGCTTGCACCCTGAACCCGAAGCAGTAGTCGGTTCTGGGGAGAGCAGGTGGCTAGCCCTGGGGACCGTAGCCAAGAGACTGACTGAGCTCTGACTGGGAAGGGTGAAAAGCATTCCAATCGCCCCTCAGCCTGCTGAAAAGAGCATGACCAGAAAAACTGGTTTGGCCACTTAGAAACCAACAGGAAAGATTTTTTTTTTTCTGCTGTTGTTTGATTATTTCATTTTATCTTGTTTTTTTTAAGTAACTTTTTATTTTTTAACTCTTATTATTTTTATATCTCTCAATTCTTTATGTTTCTCTTCCTTTCATCCTAGTACTATTCCTTCCACTCCAAAATGATCTCTTCTGCACTCCATCTTCTGCTTTTATTTCTTTTACTTTGTTTAAGCCTGCAAGTTACTGCAAATTTGTATTATCTTTTTCTCTCTTTTCTGACATTTTTAATTTTAAAAGTATTTTGGTATTCTTTTTCTTTCTGTATAATCTTCTTTGCTTGGCTGGTTATACTGTTGTTTGATAGGTTCCCCCTGTTATCTCATTCACAGTGTGTTGATAATTTACTGTCCTTCACTTGGGTTCCAATAGTACACCACTCAAGGTTCTATACTCATTATTCTTGTTATATAGACCTTATAGACTCTGCCACATGATTTTTGCTTTAATATTACTGTAAATAAGACCTATTTCATACAATTGTAAATACTACTCAACATTCCTCCCAGATCTCAGCCCACTTCATAATTTCCTGAACTCTATTATTGTAGGGGCTATCTGTATTCTTTTACACACTACTCCTATTTAATACTCTTTATTCTCACCCAACCTCAGAATCTGACCTCCCACAGCCTCACAGCTTTCTAGATCCAACTAATAATCCTTTCCTCCCCTATAAGAGTCTTATCTTCTTTCCATACTTTCTAAAACGTAGTTAGTGGGGTGGAAGATCACAGTTAACACTATATGTAGCCATAGGATCCCCCATCTCTTCTCTACTGGCTGCTACTATAAATATCATAGAATACTGTCTTACTCTCTTAGACCATTTTGCCTTACTTCTCCAACTGATCACAAAAAAAGAGTAGGGGGAAGCTGTGAGCCAGGATACCCAAAAGAGACTGCACCACTGAATCTCGCAGGTATTCTACCACAGAAGTTCACACCATAAACACAGGGAACCAGAACAGATTGATTTAAGAAACAGAAGCTAACAAGAAGAGTCTCACGAACAATGAGAAGACAAAGAAACAATCCACAAATGAAGGGAAAGGAGGAAGCCTCAGAAAGATGCTAAATGAAATAGAGGCAACTCAACTATCAGATACTGAGTTCAAAACAGTGATTATCAGGAAGCTCAATGAGCTCACAATGAGCTTCCAGAAACTACAGGGAAGCAACAGTGATCTCACTGCAAACTATTTCAATATGAAAAAGAAATAGAAACTATCGACAAGGGCCAAGAGGAAATGAAGAATACAATTTCTGAACTGAAGAACACAGGAGAAGGAATGAAAAACAGGATTGATGAAGCGAAAGATTGGATCAGCGAATTGGAGGACAAAGTAGAAAAAAACACCCAGAAAGAGCAAGAAAAGGAAGAGAGGCTCAGAAAGAATGACGAGGGATTAAGAGAAATGCAAGACAATATGAAGCGTAATAATATACGTATAATAGGGATACCAGAAGGAGAAGAAGAAGAGCAAGGGATAGAAAACCTACTTGAAAAAGTAATGATGGAAAACTTCCCTAATTTGATGAGAGAAAAAGTCACACAAATCCAAGAAACACAAAGAGTACCAATCAAGAGAAACCCAAAGAGGCCCACCTCAAGACACATCATAATTAAAATGGCAAAATTTCAAGACAAAGAGAATATTAAAGTGAGCAAGGGAGAAACAGGAAGTAACATACCAGGGAGCCCCAATAAGGCTAACAGCTGATTTCTCAATGGAAACACTTCAAGCCAGAAGAGAATGGCAAGAAATATTCCAAGTAATGAGAACCAGAGGTCTGCAACCAAGGCTACTTTACCCAGCAAGGCTCTCAATTAAGATAGAAGGCCAAATAAGCAGCTTCCCAGACAAAATGAGGTCTAAAAGAATACACCTCCACCAAACCAGATCTGCAAGAGATGCTAAAGGGACTGCTTTAAGGAAATGAAGGAAAAGAGAGAGAGGAACACAGGTATGTAAATGGCAATAAATAAGTACCTATCAATAATAACCTTAAATGTAAATGGGTTAAATGCTCCAATACAAAGACATAGAATAGCTGAATGGGTAAGAAAACATGACCCACATATGTGCTGCCTACAAGAGACCCACCTCAGGATAAAAGACCTACACAGACTGAAAGTGAAGGGCTGGAAACAGATTTTCCAAGCAAATGGGCAGGAAAAAAAAACGGGTAGCAATACTCATATCAGACAAAATAGACTTCCAAAAAAGGTCCATAAAGAGAGACCCAGAGGTCACTTCATAATACTCAAGGAAGAATCCACCAAGAAGACATAAATATTGTAAATGCATGTGCACCCAACATAGGAGCACCCAAATACATAAAGAAAATCTTAAAACAAGAAAGATATTGACAGCAACACAATTACTGTGGGGGATTTTAATACCCCACTGTCAAACATGGAGAGATCTTCCAAACAAAATATCAGCAAAGATATTGTGGCATTGAACAATACCCTAGATGAAATGGGCTTAACTGATATTTACAGAGCCCTCCATTCCAAAGAAGCTAAATATACATTCTTTCAAATGTACACAGAACATTTCCAAAGATAGACCACATGATAGGACACAAACCTCAACAATTTCAAGAAAATTGAAATCATACCAAGCATTTTCTCGGACCACAAGGGACTGAAACTAGAAATCAACCCCGAGGAAAAAAATCAAAAACACTCAAAATCATGGAGATTAAATAGCATGCTATTACACAATGAATGGGTCAAGAATGAAATTCCGGAAGAAATCAAAAGGTTACTGGAAACAGATGAAAATGAACTCACAACAACCAAAACTTATGGGATACAGTGAAGGCAATCCTGAGAAGGAAGTTCATAGTGATACAGGCATACCTAAAAAAGAGAGATACATTTCAAAGAAACAGTCTAATCCTATGCTGACAAGAACTCGAGGGACAACAACAAAACAGCCCAGAGCAAGTAGAAGGAAGGGAATAATTAAGATCAGAACAGAATTAAATGACATAGAGACTAAAAGCACAATTCTAAGGATCAATGAATCCAGGAGCTGGTTCTTTGAAAAGATAAACAAAATCGACAAGCCTTTAAGCAGACTCATCAAGAAAAAAAGAGAGAAGACCCAAATAAACACAATCAGAAATGAAAGAGGAGAGATCACAACTGATACCACAGAAATACAAAGAATTGTAAGAAATTGCTATGAAGAACTAACTGCATGCCAAGAAATTTGAAAACCTAGATGAAATGGACAAATTTCTAGAAAAATATAATTTTCCAAAACTCAATGAAAAAGAAGCAGAAAGCCTGAACAGGCCAATAACAGCAAAAGAAATCGAAGCAATAATCTAAAAACTCCCAACACACAAAAGCCCTGGACCAGATGGTTTCACAGGAGAATTCTACAAAGCATTTGAGGAAGAGCTAACCTCTATCCTTCAGACTATTCCAAAAAATCCAAAAAGATGGAAGACTCCCAAACTCTTTTTATGAGGCCAACATCATCCTAATTCCAAAACCAGATAAAAACATAACAAAGAAAGAAAACTTCAGGCCAATATCGCTTATGAACATTGATGCTAAAATCCTCAACAAAATACTGGCAAACCACACCGAACAAATAAATTAAAAAGATCATCCACCATGACAAGTGGGATTCTTCCCAGAGATGCAAGGATGGTTCAATATTCACAAATGAGTAAATGCAATACATCACATAAATAAAAGCAAAGACAAAAATCACATGATCATCTCAGTAGATGTGGAAAAAGCATTTGATAAGGTACAGCACCCATTTATGATAAAAACACTCAGCAAAGTGGGAATAGAGGGAACATTCCTCAACATAATAAAGGCCATATATGAGAGACCTACAGCCAACATCATACTCAATGGGCAAAAACTAAAATCTTTTCCACTAAGATCAGGAACAAGACAAGGATGTCCACTTTCACCACTTTTATTCAATATAATATTGGGATTTTTAGCCACAGCAATCAGACAAGAAAAGGAAATAAAAGGCATTCAAATCAGAAAGGAGGTAACGAAACTGTCATTGTTTGCAGATGGCATGATAGTGTATGTAGAAAATCCTGTAAACTCTACCAAAAAACTGCTTGATCTAATAAATGAATTTGGCAAAACAGCAGGATACAAAGTCAGTATCCAGAAATCAAAGGCGTTTCTGTACACCACCAATGAAACAGCAGAAGCAGAAATCAAGGAAAAAATCGCATTTTAAATAGCAAAAAGAAAAATAAAATACCTAGGAATAAACCTAACCAAAGAGGTAAAAGACCTGTATTCAGAAAACTACATACCACTGAGGAAAGAAATCAAGGAAGGTATAAACAAATGGAAATATATACCATGTTCATGGATTGGAAGAATCAATACCATCAAAATGTCCATACTACCCAAAGCAATTTACACATTCAATGCAATACTTGTTAAAGTACCAATGGCTTATTTCATAGACATAGAACAAACACTTCAAAAGTTTATGTGGAACCATAAATGACCCCGAATAGCTGCTGCAATTTTGAGAAAGAAAAGCAAAGTAGGAAGGATCACAATACCTGATACCAAACTGTATTACAAGGCCACTGTAATCAGAACAGCCTGGTACTGGCATTAAAACAGGCACATGGATCAATGGAACAGAACAGAGAGCCCAGAAATCAACCCAAGTCTCTATGGTCAATTAGTATTTGACAAAGTAGGCAGCGATGTAAAATGGAGTAAAAATAGCCTCTTCAACAAATGGTGCTGGGAGAACTGGACAGCTACGTGCAAAAAAATGAAACTAGATCACCAACTTACACCTTATACAAAAATAAATTCAAGATGGATAAAAGACTTAAATATAAACCATGACACCATTAAAGTACTAGAGGAGAACATAGGTAGGAAAATCTCAGATATTTCATGCAGAAACTTTTTTACTGACATGTCCCCTAGAGCAAGGGACATAAAGGAAAGAATCAACAAATGGGACCTCATCAAAATAAAAAGCTTCTGCACAGCTAAAGAAAACAATATCAAAATAAAAAGAGAATCAACTGTATGGGAAAACATATTTGCCAATGATTCCTCAGACAAGGGCGTAATCTCCAAAATATATAAAGAACTTACACGATTACACTCTAAGGAGACAAGCAACCCAATTAAAAAATGGGTAAAGGACTTGAACAGACAATTCTCCAAGGAGGACATACAGAAGATCCAAAGACATATGAAACGATGTTCAATATCACTAGCTATCAGAGAGATGCAAATTAAAACAACAATGAGATACGACTTTACACCAGTCAGAATGGCCATCATAAACAAAGCAACAAACAACAAATGTTGGAGAGGTTATGGAGAAAAGGAGACCCTAGTGCACTGTTGGTGGGTCTGCAGACTGGTACAACCACTATGGAAAACAGTATGGAACTTCCTCAGAAAACTAAAAATGGATCTGCCTTTTGAACTAGCAATTCCATTGTGTCTTAACATGTCTATCTTAGAAAATTTTCTATGTGCGCTTGAAAAGAGAAAAGAATGTGTATTCTGCTGTCTTGGGATGAAATGCTCTGAAGATATTAAATCTTTGTGTGTCATTCAAGGCCACTGTTTCCTTGTTGATTTTCCATCGATGTCAATGGAGTGTTAAAATCTCCTTCAATAAGTGCATTACTGTCAGTGTTTCTCTTTATGTCCTTTAAGATTTGCTTTAAATATTTGAATGCTCCTTTGTTGGGTGCATAAATGTTTACCAGAATTACATCTTTTTGTTGGATTGCTTTTTTTTTATCATTATGTAGTGTCCTCCTTTGTCTCTTACAATAGCCTTGGTTTTAAAGTCTATTTTGTGATATATAAGTATTGCTACCCCAGGTTTTTTTTTTTTTATTTCCTTTTGCATGAAACATCTTTTTCCATCCCTTTACTTTTAGTCTGTCTTTTTCCTTCACCAAATTAGGGGAGTTTTCAGTTATTAGCTCTTCAAATAGGCTCTTGATCCCTTGCTTGCTCTCTCCTCCTTCTGGTACCCCTATAATGTGGATGTTGTTATATTTCATGTTGTCCCAAAGTTCCCTTAAACTATCCTCATTTTTAATTTCTTTTTTCATTTTGCTGCTCTGATTGGGTGTTTTTTTTTAATATGTTGTCTTTCAAATCACTGATCCAATCCTTTGCTTTATCCAGTCTGCTTTTTATTTTTCCAGTGTTTTTTTATTTCTTCCAGTATATTCTTGATGTCAGATATGATATTCTTCATTTCTGACTGGTTCTTTTCCATGTCTTCTGTGTCTTTATGCATGGTCTTGTAGTTCTCACTAAGTTGCTTGAATATCGTTATAACCATTACATTGAACTCTTTATCTAATAGACTGCTTGCCTCTATTTCATTTAGCTCTTTTTCTGGACATTTCTCTTGTTTTTCACTTCGGGCCTGTTCTCTGTTTCCCCATTTTGTCTGCCTCTTTGTATTTGTTTCTATGTACTAGAAAGATCTGATGTGACTCCCAGTCTTTATGGGGTGACCTTTTGTAATAAGTGCCCTGTGGGACCCAGTGGTGTGATCTCCTTGATCTCCTGAGCTGGATGCTCTAGGAAAGTCTGTTGTGGATGGTGTGGGCCCTCCTTTGTAGTTTGGTCTTGATTGCTCTTGTCCTGTTTATACAGGAGATTGACCCTTAGGCCAGCTGACTGTGAGACTCAACTCCAAGTGTGGCCTGTGCTGCTGGAACAATAGAAGAGTTTTATAAGTGTCTGCAGCTGCTGTGCAGATGTGAAAGTTCTCCTGGTCTATTTCCCACAGCTTAGGCAGCTCTAGGTATCCAAGCTGTTTTTTACCAAAATGACTGACAATTTTTTATTCAAGCCCACAGAAGACACTCCACAACTCCAGTTG
Source organism: Tonatia bakeri (assembly GCA_004024845.1). Lineage (NCBI taxonomy): Eukaryota > Metazoa > Chordata > Mammalia > Chiroptera > Phyllostomidae > Tonatia > Tonatia bakeri. The sequence goes on from PVIA01011116.1 coordinate 44,127, forward strand.
GAATAGCACTCCCTGAGGTTGGCATAGGGGTGCATGCTATTACCCTACTTCTGCCATGACCCCATTCGGAAGTCAAAATCCTAAAGGTTTAAGGTGAAAAAAGTTTTGTTTGATATAAGTTGAAGAATTTTAACCCAAAGAACAGCCTAAATATCTTGAAACTAATAGTACATTTCATAACAATTTTAAGGAATAATGTTTCTTTTTTTTTCAACTTGAAAAAGTAGATGATAGTTCTTAGGTAGAATAGGGTTTAAAAAAAAAAAAGATACTGAGAGTTAGTTGTTTCACTTAAGAAATACATCTAATAAGAGAATCAGACAACCAGTAGACAGTCATGGTGTTAGATAACCCTGGAGGATTAGAGGTGGTGTTGAGGGGCCAAGTAAGAGCTGTCTTCCAAGAGGAGGTGATGTGTGAGCTGAGCCCTAGAGTACTTAACCAGGTGAAGAGGAGGCAAGTAAAGCATAACAAGAGAATATAGTGTATTCACGGAATCACAAGGAATTGTACATGACTAGAATTAAGAGGTATGTGTCAGAAGTGCAAAAGGAGGCTGGAGAAATAGGACATAAAGGGCTTGATGTGGCATGGATTTTATCCTGAAGGAAACTGAAAATTCTTGAAAGAAAACAGTAAAGATAGAGGGTTATTTGCCATTGTGCCTACTACTTTTAGGTTGCTAGCATTTTTGAGGAAAGGAGTGGGGAGTATTATTTTTCTCTATCAGGCTTATAAAACTCTTTTATTGTTCCCAGTGTTCCTGTCCTCGCTTTCTGACTTCCTGCCTTGGTGTTGGAGCAAACTGGGTATTAACAAACCCAGTTAGGATTATCTATAAAATAAGATCTGAATGAGGTTGATTATTTTTAGTAGCTGGGTTTTATTATATCTAATCCACTTTGGCTGTTAATATGTTTTTTCTGTAAGGTTTGATTTTTCTTATTTTGGTAGGGGGGTGGGTGGTATTACATAGAGTTTGTTATTGAATGAATTTTTATCCCACTAAGTAAGGTGTAACCAAAAAATTGTTTTAGTGGAACTCTTTAAAATTAATTCACAGCTAGTAAAAGTGCTATTTGGTCTGCATAGGCTATCTCAAAGCCACTGTCTGTAGGAAGCACTTCTATTACTGGAAATTGGTTGTAAATTTTACAGTCACTCTCGTTTTGGGGGTGACTTAACTGGGAACATTTTCTGGGTCACTGATAGCCTATATAGTGAGTTATTTTGTGCAAATTACATAATGGTGTTTCCTCTGGGTGATGTGGCCTCAGAGCACAAACAGATGGCACTCCTTCGAACTGTAGAAGTTCTGCAGGCACATTCCTTGAAATTAGCTGTCTTGATCCAGGCACCTTTTAAGCAAGGCACCATCTATAAAACTATACCCAGCAGCTCTGGACATTTTGAACTTATCAAAGATTGCTGTGTAGGGCAAGGACAAATTTTAGGACAGAGCCTGTTAGCTCACCCCATAGGCCCCAGTTTTCAGCACTGGATTTTGATTTATGGCCGTAGGTGATAGTTGTGCCTAGGAAAATGGCAAGAGGTAGTAGTGTAACTGAATTTAATTGTGTTAAAGAGGACTTTTATTCTTTTTGTTCCTGCTTGTTGTTGCTAGTCAACCACTTAATAGTCATAGGAATGTCAATACGGTTTTTTAATCCATAGTTCTGGTCATCAGAGAACAAATAGAAATTACTATTTCAAATAGAAGTTTTAAGCCGTACGGATTTCTTTTATCCATAACCTTCCATTACCTAAAGGCCATATAGGTAACTAGCATGAGTTGAAGAAGTTCTAATAGGTTTTCTGGTTAATAACAGGTCTTTACTTACTGAATGGTACCATTGCCAGGCAGTCTACTTAGGTGATTTACATGTATTGTGTTGCTGTGTCAATCCTCTTGATATAGAGTGATCATGATTCACATTTTACAATAATGAAACTAAGGTTAGAGAAGTTAGCGTACTTGCTCAATTTATTTGAGTAAGTATGATTTGAATAAATCTGACTCCGACTTAGGGTGTGCCTTCTCCTCTCATTAAAAAAGTCTTCTAGGCTTCCGGCCAAGATGGAGGCATAGGTAGACACACTGTGCCTCCTCCCACAACTAAAATAAGGACAACAACAATTTAAAAATAAAAAACAACCAGAACTGACAGAAAATCGAACTGTATGGAAGTCCGACAACCAAGTAGTTAAAGAAGAAACATCCATCCAGACCGGTAGAGGGGCGGAGACAGGCAGCCGAACAGAGAGGACTTACAGCAAAGCAGTGGTAGAGGACCGGGGCTGGCAAGGCGGCTGGCAGACCCAGCAAAATGGTGGATTATGGAGCGGGGCAGGCAAGGCTGCAGCTGGTGGATGGGCAAGGCAGCAACTGGTAGAGCAGGCAGTCCCACATTCATGTGTGGATAAACCACAAGGAACACCTGGGGAGCGAGGCAGACCTCGCAACCCAGGGTCCCAGGCAAGGGAAATAACGCCTCAAACCACTGGTTGAAAACACCTGTGGGGGTTGAGGCGACAGTAGGAGAAACTCCAAGCCTCACAGGAGAGTTCATTGGAAAGACCCACAGGGTCCTAGAACATACACAAACCCACCCACCTTGGAATCAGCACCAGAAGGGCCCACTTTGCTTATGGGTAGTGGGGGAAGTGACTGAAATCCCTCAGGGAGTGGAGCAAGTGCCATTGTTCCCTCTTGACCCCTTCCCCACATACAGCATCACAAAGCAGCCACATGGGTTGCCCTGCCCAGGTGAACACCTAAGGCTCCGCCCTTATACGTAGCAGGC